>JADMNF010000178.1:0-69847 GCA_016097085.2 Sporothrix curviconia | reverse complement strand
ATGAGGGAAGAGATATCACATCCCAAGAGGTGCACGGGTACAGGGGTACAAAAAGTCAAACACACTTGCACAGGGCGAAGTGTTGAATAATGTCCATAAAAATAAAACATAAAATGAAGCATAAATTAAAACAGTGGTATAAAGAGAGCACCACGTCTTGCTGTGTCCGTCTCTCTTCAGATGAAATAAAATACACCTCTTGAAACAATGATGCACCAGCAAAATGATGGAAAACATAATAAACAAAAGCCAGCCCCATCATGCGTCAAATCACTCCCAAAGGCTATGCAAATGTCATGGGAAATCTCCTGCTCCTTGCCAAAATCGTCGTCGTCGTCAATATCCCGGGCCCCCTGGTCCATGGGTCGGACAGTCGTAAGGGCCCGGGCACCCCAAACTGCTGCTGGGCGCCCACGCCCACCTACCACCTGCCGGGGCGCGGCGGCTGTTGCTCTTGTACTGCAGGGTCTTGGCGGGGGCGGTGGAGGGCTGTGTGTGAGCGGTCCCACCCACGCCCTCGTCGTACCAGTCGTAGGGTCGAATGTCATGGAGATGCCGTCGTTGCCGTCGCTGCCCAGTGCCCACCATGTCCCATGCGCGGCGACGTTGCACTGCGCGCGTATAGGTGCGCAGCGCCATCGAGCTCGCCGTTGTCCCGGCGTCCGCTCCTCCGAGATGCGGTACGGCGGTCGGACCCCGTAGGTGCTGTCGACGAGCGGGCGCGAGAGCACGTCCTGGGAAGCCCCGGTAGGCAGGCCGTGTCCGTTACTCTGCGGTTGTTATTGGCAGAGCCGTTGTTCCCTTCTCCTCCCAAACCCCGGCCGGGTGCGGAGCAGTGGCATGGGAGGCGCTTGGGCGTCGAACGACGGAGGCCCGGGCGGGCGGGGTGAGGCCGGGCTCGGGCCCACCATGGCGAGGTAGTTGAGCTTCATGGCGGCAGGTCGACTCGAAGCTCGCGGACCTGGCAGCTGCTGCTCGAGCGCATCGGCCGCGTCAAACTCGTCGGTGCGCCCGTGTTGCTGTGCTCTGGCCTCCTTGGCCGCTCGGCGGGATGGCGTTCGCGTAAAGAGCACGCCGTGGTTGTTGCCCTCGGTCCTCCGTCTTGCGCCGCGCCGCCGCTGCATGCTCCCGCCCCCATACCGCCGCTCGCGCCCGCTTGCTTGGCCAGGTCCTCGTAGATCTCCCACTCCTGCTTCTCGCCCTTCTTCTGCGCGAAAAGAAACTGAACGCGCCGCTCTTGCGCGACGAAGACGCCGCCTTGCCCTCCTTTCCAGCTCCTTGCGCGCTCCTCGATCGTCGTTGATCAGCTCGCCTGCCGCTCGCCGTGGTTGTCCGGGTCCGGGTCCTCGATTCTCGGTGAATCGTGCCTCTCCACCAGCAACCGCACATCGCCGCAGCGAAGCCGCGGCATCGCCGTGCGGTAGTCCATGTGGCCACACCACGCCCACTCGGTCACGTCATGTTCTCCATCACCGGGGACCGCCTCCACGGCTCCCAGCCCGGCCACGCGACGGAATGCCGGCCGTTGGTCAGCCGGAACAGGTACGCTCCAAGGATCCAGTCGTTGCGGTTGTAGCCATTGACAAACCGGCCCGCCACCACCGACCGCACCCGCATGTAACTCGTCCTGCTTGACCACCACCGGCGAGCCGAACATGAACACGTTCTGCACCACGCCGTACGCGCCCTTGCGCGCCAGCTCCTGGCAGGCACGAGAAGATGACGCGCGAGCCCAGGCAGTAGCCCACCAGCGTGATCGGCCGCGTGCCCAGGTTGCGGTCCGTCAGCGAGTCGGCCAGGATCAGGCCCGCCATGGTCGCGCGGTCCAGCGACACCGCCCACGGGTTGTCGATCAGGTACGACAGCTTCGTGAGCACCACCGGCAGCTGCTGCGCCGCCATCAGCGACACCAGGATGCGTGCTGCCCAGCAACTGCTGCAGGCCTGCGTGAGTGCCTCTGTCGCGAGGATGTTGATCGTGTCGCCCATGCTCGTCAGCATCTCCGGCTCCCAGAGCACCGAGTAAATGTCGCCCATGACCGGGTCGATCGTGCTGTACGGCAGCCGCACGTCGTCCACCTTGCCCGTCATCCACCCGGACACCGTCACAATCAGGTTGACGGCGCTTGTTGTTGTGCAGCGGCCGGTACTCGAACGTTCTGACCGCGCCCGTGGCGCCGGTTCGCCGCCCGCCCGCCAATTACACTGCCCGACGCCGCTGCCGACGATGTGATGATCGCTGCGCCGCCTGCGCCCGCTAGGAAACTGCTCGTGCCCGTTACACCGATTGTCGTGAACCCGGCCGCAAGACCGCGCCGATGACGGGCGCCAGCAGAACCCGCCGACAGGCCGATGACGAGCCCGCCACCCACCGTGCCAGACCCATCATGACGTACCGCCGCCGCAGCGCCAGCTTGCGCCGCGACTCCATGTGGTCTTTTTCGTCCCAGTTTTCCTTCTCGGCCTGCTGCTGCATCTCCAGCGCTTCGGTCACCTTGCGTTCAAACTTGCAAATGTCGATCCACGGGATGTCGATGCTCTCGCCCACGCGCTCCAGCAGCACCCGCGACCGCGCGTCGTACATGGAGTCCGCAATCAGCACCAGGAACAGGTTCGCACAGCACCGTCCACCGCAGGTCAATGTCAATCTTGGCTGTCGTCGGCAGCTGCGACGGCGTCCTGTACATCGGGCAGCGCCTCGCCCTCAATCTCCCTTGTAGGGCGGTGGCGGCTCGGCCGCTTCTTCATCGTCGTAGTCGTCTTGGTCATCGGGCCGTGGTCGTTGCCGTTTGCGCGTTGGCTTCTCTCTCCTCGGCGTGCTCCTTGGCTTTTTGTCGGGCGCCCTCACTGGGCTCGCATGTTTCTTCATTGTTGTTGCTGCTGTTGCTGTTGCTGTTGTTGCCGTCGTCGTGTTCGTAGTCGTCGCCGTTTACCTCTTCGACGATCCGAGGAGAAGCTACGGGAGCTGGGCCTTGGGGCGTGTGTGGTGACTGCGGCGGTCGGGACGGTGAGCCCGCCTCGCCCGCCTGGGCCCGCCATGGGGTTCTTGACGCGTGCATTCGCCATCAGCGCCGGCGTCAGGTCCTTGGGCTGCACCCGTGCTCGCTCAGCTGCTCAATCATCACCTGCTCTGCCAGGCTAATGTCCATGTGGCGCGTACAGCCGGATCATCATCTTTTGCGACCACATCCGCATCGCGTCCGCCGATTGTTGATCTCCTTGCGCGCCCGCTTTGACGGCTTCGCGTCCTCCAGCTCCTTGACCATGTTGTACATGTGCAGCCGCGTGATGCCCACGTACGCAATGCGCTGACCTCTGTCAGCATGTCCTTGGTCGCCTCCATTTGCGACACCGTGTCGCGCTGCTCATCTCCTCGTCCATCATGCTCGTGCCCGCGCCGTTCTTGAACAGGTAATTCGTGTTCTCATCCATGCTCGTCGCGCTCTCTGCGTCGTCGTCCACCAGCACGCGCGTGTAGCCCTTGCCCGCGCCGCCGAGACCAGAGTAGCCGTAGCTGTCCTCTTCCGTCTCCACGTGCTCCTTGGCAATTAGGCGGTTGTCGTCGTCGTAAATATCGTACGGCGCAAACGCCGGCATTGTCTGCCACCGTCGTCCTCGTCCTCCTCCTCTGCCTCCTTTTCGGTGGTCAGCTTCTGGTGCGAGAACTCGGACAGCGTGTTGCCCGCGCTGCTGGCAATGCTTGTCTCGCGCGCGTGTGTCGCCGCAAAACCCTTCTTTTCCTGTCCGATTTCGAAACTTGGCTGTCGATACTGGCTCGGACCGCGTCGGTTTTTGAGGGTTTTGAAGCAGTGGTTGTCACCGCGGCGCCCTCGGCAGCTGCCTTGTCGCCCAGCTGTGGCGGCCGCGGTGTCCGTGGCTCTTCTTGGATTGTGTCGGTGCGGCCGTCGTGGCGTCGCCGCCCTCGGTGCCCCGTTCGGCGGTTGTCTTGTTTGCGCATCCGCTGGGCCGTCCACGCCGATGCGCAACGACCATCGCCGCCGCGAACTGCTCGATGCGCGCGAGCTTGTACGGCTGTGCTCCCTTGTGTTGTTGTTGTCTGCGTCGGACCGGCTCGTGCTCCGCCGCCGGAAGCTCCATGCCCGCTGCCGCGGCTTCTCTTCCTCGGGCTCCGGCACATTGTACTGAATGGCTCGGCCTTGCGGATCGGGAGGCCAAAGTCGTCAAAGTCGCCTATCGCTGCGGTTGAGGCAGTGGTGGCTGCCGTGTTGGGGGATTTTTGTGCGCCTCGACAGAGTCGTCCAGATTGGGGTTGGCAGCCTCGGGCTCCTTGAGTGATCGTGATTGTGATTGTGATCGCGGCGCGGCCGGCTCTCGGCAGCTCGCTGTTTCAGCACCTTTTCGAGCTTCTGTGCCGGGGACTCGTCGCGGGAGGACGGTCGCAAGGCGAGCTGTTGCTGGCGGTCGAGGCTTGTGGTCGAGCTGGCGGCTGTCGAAGTCGCGGCCGAAGCTTCGGTCTGTTCGGGGGCTGGTGCAGGTGGTGACGGGGCCGGGGCCGAGGTCGGTGCCGGTGCATCGGCTGGGGAAGTGCTCCCCGGCGCTGGCTCACGGCTCTCGCCGCCGGCTGTGGCTGGTGCGTCGTTGATCGCCATCGTTTCGGTTTATTCTGGGGTGTGTTGGTTGCGGTGTACGGAGATCTCGGGTCGGTGTTCTCTGTACACCGCCTCGTGCCGAACTCGGTGTAAGATTGTCGTGGAGGGGGGGTTAGGGAAAATAGACGTGTGTGGTGTCAGGGATGCGTTGGCGTTTTAGTGTGTGCGTCGAGGCCCAACCGATCGTGCAAAGCATGTTCTGGGATCAGGAGGGCTGCTGTAGGACCACAGGAGAAAGCCAACAAAGAAAGGCTTGTCGTCGATGGCTTCCCTCTCTTTGTGCAAAAAGAGGGAAAAGAAGAAGAAAAAAGAGTGGAAGAAAGAAGACGGACAACAGGGCTGTCACGGGACTGGCGCACGCGGAAAAGAGGGACAACAACAACAACACCCTCAATGGCGGGCAGAGGCTCAATTCGAGCGGAGGGGTGAGGATCGTTTCGTTTTGGAGATGCCCGTTCGCGGAATGGCGACAACACGATCAGAATAATTTCAAGGGGGTCGCAGCAGAAGGAAGAAAGGGGGTTTCAAAAGGTGGGCACGTTTCGCCCCACACCAAGCAGGCGGGAAAGGGAAAGAGCAGAGGGTGAGTTGGAGATCGCGGAAGGAGGGTTGGGGCGATCTGGAAGAAACAGGAAGGAAGGGTCGGCGTGTTTCAAACTTCCGAGCAGCACAACGGAAGGCGCGGACGATGAAGTCGGGCGGTGCGGTAAAGAACGTACTGGCGATAGATGCCCTTCCTCCGGGGCGATGTCGTCGTGAGCTTGACGAAAACGCCAGGCCACAGCGGGCCTGCCACCTAAATGACACCACTGGAGCCACTGTAAATTGTAAGATAAGATCTTACAAGTAATACAGAGCAGAATGTTGGGCCAGCCCCATAAGGCACTAACAATTAATTGGAGATGGTACAGTGCCAACGACCCCTAATCCACGTGAAATGGCCTTATATCCACTGTACCCACACTGTGATATCTTGACTTTGACCTGTCGACTTCTTGACTTCTCGACTGTCTGGAGAAAGATATCTCAAGCTTCGCAAATTCATTCCCAGGCGATCTTTGGGTTTTTAGAGTCGGGTCTGCTATTGGCTGGAGAGGACGCCGAGAGCAGATGCTGTCAGACGACGTGTTCTTCTCGCGTAAAGCAGACAAAGTGTTGTTCGCCGACAAGGGCGTCACACACGCCCGACCTGCCATCGTGACCCGAAGATGTGTAGAAAGTAGGGAAAACGAACGTCAGAATTAGGTTAGAGTCTGGGAAGGGAAGCATGGCGTAGCATACGTGCAATGTGAGCAATTTCATGTAGCATTCCACGCTCGCTCCAGAACAACAACCCTAAAACTGACTCTTGCTGGGAACGACGGCGTTGGACGGGAGAATTTCCGTGCAGCTGATTTATTGTGTGTCGAGGCCTGTGGAATAAGAATAAATGTCTCTTAAGTCATGGAGGCCCGTTCACAGGACGTAGATGTGTTTTGGTTTGCGGTTAGGTATATATGTGAGCATTTTTCTTTATTTTTTTTTCTTTTTCGTTATTTTTTTTTCTATTTTTTTTTCATATAAAAAGCCTCCCATTTTTTTACTTAATCTCTGTTTCTATTATATTCATTTTTTTCTTTCCACCAAAAGAGAAGGCACCCTCAAACGTGTTGTATATCATGCTCATGTAAAGACATATTAGAGTCCGGTCAAAGACCATGCTGTTGACCTTGTGATACTTTATGTCACCAAACATCAACTGCCCGGAAACTCCCCCAAGCCCTGGCGATACTGCACATATCCTTCGATTGGTTCAATACAAGAGCATGGAAATAGCTACGGGCCAACACTGGCGTCTAGTCAACTCTGCAGTCTACTTCTGGTATATCACGATGGATGTAGAACAAAGCGTCCTCCGAACTAGCAGTGATGGATTACGTGGGACCGCCACATAAGCGACAGGCGATTTACAGGGCTGTTATGGCGAAATCGCCTGGAGCGGTGTGCAGCGCCAAGAAAGCGGCATTTGGCGGATGACGTAACGCGACACCTAGGCGTTCTGTTTTCGCCAAAGGCTTGCAGAGGCAGGACAGAGCACAAAGGCCATGGCCCTTGGCGATTCCTTTTGCGACGGCTTTGCAAATACTTGTAAAGAGAAAAAAAGAAGAACAGAAATAAACATAGGTAAAAAGACACTTTTCTTCGGCGGCAAGCTCGGGCGCTAACTGTCCGCTCTGGGGCCAGTGACGCGTCAACTGGACAGACACTAACAGGCTTGAAAAGGGAAAGTAAAAGAGTAGACCAAAAAAAATTTCCGACAACAGCAGGACTTGAACCTACGCGGCCGAAGCCATAAGATAACCGAATATGGTAATTCGAGTCTTACCCATTAACCACTCTGGCATGTTGCCTTGTTCGCTGGAAAGCTGAGTGAAGACTCGAGCCATTACTTGGGGCCTAAGTAGTATATGCAAGAGCCGGAAAGCAAAGCATCTACCTCGAGAATGCTTTTATTTTTCTCGTTCTCCTTTTTCTTCTTTTTTCCTTCTATTTATTTAATCCCCTTTCCTTTCCTTTCCTTTTCCTGTCCGAGAAACATCGCTTCTCTCTACCCTTTCACATTATTGCCACCACAACTCATCCAGCCACGTCACCGAAAATAGAGCAAGCTCTTCTCACTGAGAAAGAGATGAGACGAGACGATATTGGCAGCTTGCCGATTACGAAGTCAGCATTGGCCTTGGCACTCGTATTCGATGTTTTGGGGATGGCGGGCGTTTGTCCAATAGTAGCGGTGGGGGCAGGCTCTTCTGCTTACTTCGTACTTCGTACTGCGGGCATCCCGCCCACAGGCTGTTTAGTTGAGACGCAGTCTAGGCCAGTAAGGCCAGGCCAGCCAGTCCTTGACACTGGCCTTTCACGAAGGCTCGGGAGGCTGTGCTTTTCCCCGTCACGCACGCCGAGACATTCGCAACAAAGATGTCGAAAGACGGCTCAAATCCTTGCTCTTTCATCTTTTGCCTCTTTTGCTTGCCATTGTCTGCCTGTCAAGCCTAGCAAGGCCTAGACCACCAGGCCTTGAAGACACAGGGCGGTCAGTCCGCTACCGTGTTTTGCGCAACAGCGGCTACAGCGCTTCGAGCTCCGTGCTAGCCGTTGAGTTATGTCTCATTTTCTTCTTCTCCCTTTTCTTTTCCCGGTACGACACTGCGAGACGTCGTAGTTAGGCCTAGTTACTCTGTAGATGTGGTATCGTGTGAACCCTCTGCTACGAGAAAAAAGACCCGTCGTCCGATAAGATGCACAGAGGTTGTCTGTATCGTCTGCTTGAACTGGACAATGCTACGCTGTTCTCTATTGGTTCACGGTGGTCGCGTGCTTCAGGTCACCGCTGGAGGTAGACGCAATGAGGTTAGAACAAGCGCGATATGCAGACGGTGCAGACGGCGACACAGACGACGCAAGCCGACATGCAGACGCTATGGAGAGAGGCCTTGCATACATTAATTTGTCGTGAGCACTTTGTATCTGTAGTTCTGTAGCGGCTGCTTCCGGACAAAACCCCGGTGATGTTCACGACGAGAACTGCCAGCCATTCGTTGAAACGCGAGAGGACGGTGTTTGTTTGGGCCTCTGTTTTGTGTGTTCCCTCTTTTTCTTCTGTTCCGTGTTTGTTCTGCAGCGCGCTGGTCTCGCAATGCGACGTTAGACACAATATCAGAATGAATATTCACAAAACACACGTCGTACAGCTGTCGTGGCAGACGAAAGGTGCCTGCCGCCTACGGTTTGTGCACCGTCAGTGGAAGACCAGCGTTCAATTGCCATCCCCATGTCGAGGCACGGACCTACCACCCCAAAAGTGCCATGTTTTTCGTGACATCGCCAGTGCGCTCGTTTTCTTGCATTCTCCTCGTGTTTCTTGCTTCAGCCATCCATCGCCTTTGAGGCGCAAATTGATCCTTTCCTGTCTGTGCTTGCCCGAGATGAGCTGCTCGTATGCGCTGTAATGCTGTAACGAAGGCCCATAAATGGCACCTGTGTCTCCGTAATACGGTAGGCTACGTAGGCATCAGCCAAGGGCAGTGACACAGCTGCGGCAAGTCAGGGCGCTTCCTTCCGATTGATTGGATTCTGGTGGGTGGCCCGGGTCCTGTCGTGCATTGCTGTTCCTGCTTTGCCCCTGCCGGCTTGCATACGTCACAGGCCGAACGTCCCCTTTTTTCTTTCTCTCTTTTTTTCCTTCTTCTTTTCTCGCATGTTTTTTTTTCCCACCCTAACTTTTATTTTACTCGTTCCGAGTGTTTCTCCACCTGCTAGGTTGGACGATATTGTCTTTTGCACTCTCGCGTGCACTGACAATAAAAGGAATATCTTTAATTGTTCGTTATTTGATTTCTGCAGCGCACTTATTCCTATTATCTTACATATCTTACCTTAAATACAACGATCGACACCTGTATCTGCCTCCAGCAAGGCAGGCTCACTAAAAATAACACCCAATTACCACCCAGGCCCGGCTGCATCATAGCAACAACATTGTTGGGTCTTTGCGATCAGCACCCTAACCCGAAAAGAAGCAAGCCGTCAGTGCCGATCTTGGCCTTTACTAGACGGCCGCGCATGCTTATGTCTATGTACGTACTCCGTACTTACATGTAAGATACTGCGTACATGTATCATACTTTGTACATCTCGTTCCAGTATCTTGCCATCACTGGCTAGCCTCTTGAGCTCATCCCACGCGGTGCTAGCAGCTAAATCGATACCCGCTTCCGCCCATCCACTGCGTCACTCGCATGCTCTGCCCTCTCGCTCATCTCATCTGTCGTGCGTCACGACTCTTTTTGGTGTCGATTTTCTCTGGATATTGGGGATTAGTGGACTACCGCGCCATAGCATACCGCCGCGCAGTGACAAGATCACAGCCCACCGCGCGACACGCGAAGCTCGAGATAAATACACCAGACGACAGTCGTTTTTTTTTCTTATTTTTTTCTTATTTCCTTTCACTATTCTAGCGTGGCCTGCATAATCGTATCGTATCTTCGGGTCGAACCAGCTTTGTCCGCTTGCCCTATACGATCACCGCAGACGTGTTTCATTTTACGAAAGGAAACGGGGCAGAAAAGAGTCCTCCATAATTTTCATGGTCAGGCCAGACAGCGGCAAACAGCATCGAAAAAGGAAGAAACGGGAAAATAAAAAAGCCCACTTTAGCATACCTAACCCAACAACCCAGCACGCCGGAACACTGGACAACAGCGAGTTTCCGGCATATCCGCTTGGCGTTTTGCCTCCCCGGCCGCCTCTCGCCTCGCTCTCCTGCGTCAACTTCTCCCCAGGTTTTGTAAAGAGATTTCATCCTGGTCCCCAGAATAAAACTTGCCGCAGTTTCGTCTACTTTTCTTTTGTCTATTTTCTTCTTTTGTTGCTCTCCCATTCCTCTTCGTCCCTTCTTTTTTTTTTCCTCTTCGCCGCTTTCTCTTCGCCGATTCTGATTGCGCGGCCTCGCCCGGTTCCTTTGTTTTGTGGCTGTCCTTTGTCTGCTCGCCGCTTCCTTATTCATCTCCGGCTGCTGTTGCGGCAGACGCTATATTACTGTATTTGCAGGGCTCTGCGAGACGATAGCCTGATCGTCTCTTCTCTCTTCCTTGCCTTATAGCCCAGCCGGTCTTGGGTTAGGGTACATTGACGTCGTCCACGGCGATTTTTTGCTCTTCTTTTCCTTCGCGTAAGTTGTTCCTGTTGCTCGCTTTTATCTTTTACGGTCAGAGACGCGTATCGCATCAAACAACTCAACTCGTTACGTATGCGGCCCCCCAGAGGTCGTCTCCATTGCACCTGCCCCATTCAGAAAGACACAACCAGCAAACAAAGACCCAAAACGGCCAAGACTGAGCCAAGCTTCTCCAAGCTTTTTGTGTGCGCTTTCTGTACACCAACACGGCAGCTGCGGCGAGCACATTTTTCACTCGTCCTGGTCGTTTCTTGTCGTTTCGGGTCGCTTTTTGCCGTTTTCCCTGTTCTTTCCTCGTTCCTCACCCCCCAGCTAACAACAAGGAAGGAAGGCACGAGCGCTCGATAAAGAAAACGCCAAATTGAGCCATTCCGATTAAAAAAAAGAAGGAAAGAAGAAAAAGAAAACAAAAAAAAAGACAAAAAGCGGCCTCTGCCAGTACCGTGTGCTGTCATCCTGTCCTATCCCACTCTTTCTTTTTTCCACACGCCCCCAACCTCCGATTTCTCACAAGCGCGTGCGCGGACTCCCGACAATACGAACAAAAAATAGAGGAAGAGCTCCCGCCCGTGCAGTGCGGTGCTTCCTTCCTTCCCGAAATACGTCAGCCATTGGGTTCGCTCTTCCCGTCCTCGCTCATATTGTCCTTGCCTCCTTCCTCATAAACCTTTCCCTCTTCCCCCCTTTTCCCTTTTCCCCTTCCAAGCTCTTGTTGGTCTTTTTGTTCTCTTCTTCTTCTCCCCAATCTTCCAACTTTGATCAACGCACTCTCGACGCAAGGCCGCCTCGCGAATCCCCCGACCGTCCGCCGTCTCCGCCGTCCCTCTTCCCCATTTGAGCTTTCGTCACCTTCGTCACTAGCAGGCACAAGCTTGCAGCCCTCCTTGTTTAGCTTGCTGTCGCTCTTTTGCCTTTTCCCTTTACACACCCGGCCAAAAGCCAAACCACGCTTGCAAGCTTCCATTCCTCTCGCCGCCGGCCTCGACCGCTTTTTTTGTCGCTTCGCCTGTACTCTTATTTACCTGCGCAGTCTTTATTTTGACCACTTGAAGAGGGGCCCTCTTTTGCAAGCCTGCGGTTATTTCACCTGCCCGCCTCTTTCTTTTTTTTTCCCTGCTCGGTCTCGGTCTTTTTATTTGGCACTCGTCCGCCTCTTTATCTTCTCTGGAACCTCCTCTTTTTCTTATTCTTCTCTTTTTCTCTTCTTTACTTGTTCCACTCATCTCTCTTTCTCACTCCGGATTTTTCTCGCCAACAAAGGCCCGTCAGGTCCGTTTCAGGCCTTTTCGTGAACACCTCTGCCGCCTCGACTTCAGGATTCTCTCACCCCCTGTCGCGTCTCAGCTTTTCGTTGTGCTGTTTCCCAGCTGTTCTTTTCCATTATCCAACGACCGACCAACAAATCTACGGAAAACCCGGCGCACGTCCAAGAAATAAAGCAATCAGATCGGATCGGCCCTGACGCCTCAGTCGTCTTTTTTGAGGATCGCATAAACAACACGATCGCCCAGACCACGCCATAAACACCAACGAACCCAACGAACACAAAGAGAAGAGAGCAAAAAGGGCCAGACGCCCAATAGCCCAAAATGGCTCGGAGTCGCGGTTAGTATTCATGTCCTTGCCCATGCTTTCTATTATTCTTGCTGCCTAGTGTCGCTATTGTTGCCCGTCCCAGCGCATTTCAACCCATACTGCCCATCTCACCACGATCCCGCATATTATGCACTTCCCTACCTCCGCAGGGTCCTCTACAAGGTCCTCTGCAAGGTCCTCCGCAAGGGCCTTTGCAATGCCCTCATCCTTTGCACAATCTTACATGTGCCCATTTACTCGACTTGCTCGTCATGGCGCCTTTCCCAGGCCTCCGCCTTGGCCAGCCAAAAAGGCCCCTCTTCCGTTTAATTACCCCTGTCCGCTGAAATACACCCAACATGCCACCAAGAGCTGCCAAAGTCACCGAACCGCCCTCAAAGCGCCTGGATCCACGAGCGATCCGCGAGCTAGATGCCAATGGTCGTATTTACATCTCTTTGCATCTATGCGTCTCTTTGCATGTGGCCTCATCTTTTGTCAACGCGATCTGTGCACGAGTTTTGTGCTCTCTGCGATCGCCAGACAAACGCCTCAGAAAGAAAGAAAGAAAGAAAAAAGGAAAAAAAGGGAAAAAAGGAGAACGAAGAAGGCCATGTCGTCAAAATCATGCGTCGGCGTCTGTAGCGGCCTAGATCCGACCATTCTCCTCCAACCATCTTGGCAAGCCACATCCCCAAAAGCCGTTCGACCAACCATTGCTTGTTCGGCTTAGTTGGCGGCTGGCTTTGGGCTCTTTGTTGCCATTTGTACTCTTTTTGGTCTTCTCGTTCCTGGCTCGCCTCCCCCTCCCAGTTTTTGTGCCTCGTCTCGTTACCGTTACCTTTGCCTCCTGACCCAAAATCGTCACTCCGTGTCTTAGACCTGTTTTTCTCTTTTTGTCTTTTCTCTTTCCTCTTCTCTTTCCTACTTTCTCCCTCTCTTCGTCAACATCCCCCTTCACAACACAGCCGTGACCGGTGTTCTGTCTTATTATTTTTTCTGCCACATATTGACTCTCGCATCCCCACTACTAGTTCTCTCGTTTATGTCACAGTTGTCTGGCGGAAGCAATAGGGAATCCAGGACACCTTCGCCAACTAACCACGACGACACTTTCGCACACATTAGCAACGTCTTTGGCACCCGCAAACCTAAGCCGGCACCACAGCCCCAGCAGCCCCAGCAGCCCCAGCAACCCCTGCAACCCCAGCAGACACAGCAGACACAGACGCCGTCGCCACCAGAGCCGTTTCCCAACGTTTCCGCGCCCTCGTCTCCGATCCGCGGAGAGCATGGTCCTGGCGCACTAGCAGACCGCGATTCCTCCTTTTCACCAGGCCCCGGCCGGCAACGCAGTTCCTCTCGGCCTGTGTCTATGATCCAGACCTACCACCCACACCTCATGGACACCAATAACGCCATCGCGGAGCTGCAGCCCATCTACGCGCTCCTCAACAACCATGCCAATAAGCTATATCAGGAGGGCTACTTCCTAAAGCTGGACGACCAAAACACACGTGCGGCAGCCCTGGAACCGACTCCCGTCTTTTTCTTTTTCTTTTCTTTTTTTTCTTTTTTCCTTTTCTTTGGACTTCTTGCTGACTTGACCTCACAGAGGGCCGGCCAAACCCCGATCGCAACTGGACCGAGTGCTTTGCCCAGCTTGTTGGAACTGTGCTGTCCCTCTGGGACGCCACAGAGCTCGACACCGCAGGCGAAGATGGCGAGGTGCTGCCCAAATTCATCAACTTGACAGACGCCTCAATTAAAGTCGTAAGTCTCCACAGTCAGCCACGAACAATGAAAAAAAGAAAACATCAGCAATCGAAACGACTGGGGGCGGTAGCTTTCCAAGTATTTTCCACGTATGACGCATGTGCTAACTAGTGTGATTTTCGCTTTCCCTTCAGATTGACTCCCTGCCAACACGCTCCGCGAATGAGCAGCCTCTGCAAAATGTCCTCAGCGTATCGACTGCCGGCCGCAACCGCTATCTGCTGCATTTCAACTCGCACCACTCGATGATCCAATGGACCGCCGGTATCCGCCTGGCCATGTACGAGTACTCGACGCTGCAGGAGGCGTACACTGGTGCCCTGATTGCCGGCAAGGGCAAGTCGCTCAACAACATCAACCTGATCATGAGCCGCTCCAAGGTCCCGATCGAGGAGTGGGTGCGTGTGCGTTTCGGTGCGGGCGTTCCCTGGCGCCGGTGTTGGTGTGTCATCTCGCCGCCCGACGAGAAGGAGGTGCAGAAGCTGCAAAAGGACATGAAGAAGCGCTCCGTGTACGATCGCTCGCACATGCCACAGCTCAAGGGCGACATCAAGTTTTACGACAAGCGTGTGGAGGGCAAGAAGCAGAGGAAGGCCAAGCCTATCGCCAGCGTGACCAACGCCTACTCTGCCTACGCCATATACCCCCAGTCTAAGGCCCTGATTGACGCTTCCTCTTTGATTAAGCTCGAAGGCACCATTACTATCCACTCCAACCCAGCCTCGACTACCGAGGGCTTCATGTTCATGATGCCCGAGGTACGCCCCATGGTCAGTGGTTTCGAGATGCTGCTGCGCGCTTTGTTCCCGACCTGGGACACGTTCTGCCTGTACGGCCGCCCGCAGCGCCTCGTGGCCAGCACCTCGATACCCGGTCTCTCATGTTCGCTATGCCTAAGCACCGGCGCAATGGTTACCTGGAGATTATGGACGTTTCGACCCTGGTCCTGACCGAGGGCAGCGGTACCTGGACCGAGCGCGAGTGGCGCAAGCAGCTCAAGGATCTGACGGCGAAGCGTATGGCTGCCATGGACGAGAGCGCAAGCAGCGGCTTCGATAGCGAGCGCACATCTAACCGCAGCAGCAAGCGCCTGAGCTTCGGCCCGGGCCTATGCCTCTGAGCGCAAGTGCTGGTGTTCTGGGCGGTGCTGAGCGTGCTCCGACCTCTAGGGCCCGCGTCAACTTTGCTGACGACGGCGATTCCCTTCGCAAACTCCCGATCAATAGCCCCTGCTCTGCATCCGTCCAGCCGGACCGACTCGGCCCCTCCTGCGGCGGAGCGCCAGCGTCTTCCTTCGTCCATGGCTCAGGCCGCGGCCATTTCGCATGCACGCAACAACTCGGACACGGGCTTCGGTGCCGCAGATAGCCAACAGATTCCTTACGGTGCGCCGCCCGCTAGCTACTATGACCCGGCTTTGTCTGGCAATGGCGGCCCCAACCCAGCCTACTACTCCTCGGCCTCTTCCCCACCGCCTCTCCGGGCTACGCGAACGAATTGGCTACGACGCCTGAGCGGGTCAGCTCCGAGGACGATGTGTCTTCGTCTCGCAATGTGACACCCCTGGCGATTTCCGGGATATGAACCAGCGCCTCCAGACGCCCGAGCCCGTAACAGCGCCGCCGACACTGCACCACCCGCCCTCGTCGCGCCCCGTTGCCACGCCCTACCACTCGCCCGAGCTGCGCAGAGCAAACAGCCGTCTTTCCAGCTCTACCCTTGCTCAGATTGTCAACGCTGGCACCGTCTCCAACGAGGGCTGGCCCGTGCCTGACAGCCAGGACGGACGGCCCACCAGCCGGGGCAGTGGTGCCGCAGCGGCCAGATGCCGTCTTCTTCATCGGTCCCGTCCTTTAACCAACCCCAGCCTGGCTATCCTCAGCCGGGCCAGTCGGGCCTGCTCACTTCCAACACTGCACCTCACCTAAGCTCCTCCAAGTCCCCTTTGAACCAGGCACACAATGCTCTTGCCCCAGTTTTCGATGTTACTTCCCCAGGTTCCAAGTTCTATGCTGGCTGCCAGCGCTCTTCCTCAGGTGCCCCCGCACACTGGCCATATGCCAACCCGCATGCACGGCGCCGAATCCGGCCGCCAGGTGCTTCTTGCTCAAGGTCCTACTTCCCCCGTCCCCTCCTCCTCCACCTCTCCCTCTGCGAACCCCTCCGCTCCCCTGCCTTCTCCTCCTTCCCCTCCTCCTCCTTCCTCCCAAAACCAAGAACCTTCACGACCCCTCCCCGAACGGTTGCGGACCCCTCCGCCGAACGCCGGTCGAGCTTCCTCCGGGGCTCCTGCGCTATCGCCGATCCAAACGTCTCCCCCAATCCACAGGAAACCCGTTCCTCAGAAAACTGACAGCGAGCAGAGGTATAAGGAATCTACTGAGCCACAGTCGGCCATCTCAAGCGCCAGAAGTCTACAAGATTATTATATCGATGAAGCCGCTCTAGCAAAGGTCCACACCAACACTGCCGCTGCCGCGAGCAACAGCAGCAGCCGAAACGACGCGCCTTTGCGGCAAGAAGTTTTCCGGCAAGACACCAAGCGCAGCGAGACCAGCAGCCGGTATGACGATGCCTCATCGACGACAACGCCCGACTATGCCAGCACCCACGAGTCTGTCGCCACGCGTGAATCAGTTGAGCGTCCACGTGCCGGGATCTTGCGCACAGTGGGCGATGCAGCTCCGCCACTGCCGCGGCCAAGCGAAGACCTCAATATTCCCGAAGTCAATTTTGGCCCGACATACAACTACGCTGCGGCAAGTGTCCCACGCAGCAAGACGCCGACCGGGCTGGGTGGTGGCAACGCGCCTGCTGGCCCGAACAGCAGATCACACTCGCCGGGCCCCCAGGCGGCCATGGCTGCGACTTCTGGTCCTGCCAAACTGCGCAAGTCTCCGAACCACAAGCAGCGCCCGTCTGACCCCAGTCATAGTCGCCAAGATTCAGACGACACTGTTCGCCGCCGTAGTGTCGCCTGGCAGCCACCGGGTGGTGCGACTATCGGAACGACTGCGACAGCCGGTGAAGGCCGTGCTGGTGCCATGACTCCCGAACAATTTGTGATGCAGCGAGCTCAGGCCGCCCAGGCCTCGGGTGCTGCCTACCCGCTGCACCAAAGAGTCCCGTCCAACAACTCGCTCGCTGCGATGAGAAACAACACACCCTCGCCGAAGGTGCACATGCGCCGCACGTCTAGCTACGACATGCTCACCAACGCCGCACCGAACCCGCAGTTCCAGCAGCAGCAGCAACGTCCCAGCTCGCAGGGTGCCATGACGGCGCTGGGCGGCCACGGACGCAACAACAGCTCCATGGACGTTGGTGTCCACCTCTCGGCCCGCGAGCAGGAGCATTTGGCCCGCATGACGGGCGCACCCCTCCTGAATGTGGCGCCCAACTCGCGCAATGTCCAGCAGCCTAGCGGTGGTCCCGGCCTTGTCGGCGCCCATTGCTGCCAGGGAGCGTGAGAAGCAGCAGATGAAGGACGGTGTGAGCTCGCAGGCCGTGCAGTATGCTATCAACCAGCGCCAACAGCTGCAGTACCAGCAACAGCAAGCAGCGCAGCAGCAGTACTACTGCAGCAGCAGATGCAGCTTCAGCAACAACAGCAACAGCAGCAGCAACAGCAGGCACAATACGCGGCGCAAATGTACGGGACGCCTACCCCGCCCGTCGCCGCCAGCTACAATGGATACCAGCTGCCGCCCGGTCACGGTCCGCCGCAAACTCGTTCGCCGCAGCCGCAGCCGCAGCCACAGCCACAGCCGATGCAGATGCAGATGCAGATGCAGAACACGTATGTGCCTCCTCAAGGGTACTTTAACAGTGGCGGCGGCAGTGGGTGGAACATGCCCCCGCAACAGCAGCAGCAACAGCAGCAGGGCTATGCACAGTCGTCGTACGGCGGCCAGCAGCCTTACATGCAACAACAGCAGGGCCCGTACGTGCAGTATGCAACGAGCCAGGCACCACGGTCACGCACACCGGCCCCTCGCACCACCCTGGCCAGGCCCTGTAGGGCAGGGCATGGCCATGAGTGTGGATTGCCGCTGGGGAGGTGGATCTCGGCGGCGTTCTCTTATGATAATACGGTCTTTTGCCTTTTTTAAAAAATTGTTTTGATCTCGCTATTTAACTCTCCTTGGTATCTGCTTTCCTTTTTTTCCCTTCCATATCTTGCATCAAACACTCTGCATCTACTTTCCTTGCTTGGGTTGGCCTCTCTGAATTTTCTCTACAAGACCACATACATGTCTGTCGACATCAATCTCAGTTTCCTTTTTTTTTTATATATGTTTGGGGCGTTCAACTTGTCTATTCCAGTCACATCTTGCATCGTTAGAATTGCATCCCATAGAAGACCTGGCGGCAATGCGACTCGTTTATCTCTTCTTCACAGAATTGGAGCTAAAAATGGGCTGAGATGCGAAACAATGTCCTCTGTAATACTTTTTAAGTATACATACCTGCAGTAGATAATGTACGAGTAGAGTACGGAGTACATCACCGCAAAATACATACTACATCAAGTGTGATGCATTTTCCCTAGCTACATTGCTATATATGAGGAGGGCAAGAACAAAAATACAAAAATAGGGCCTCCATAAAAAACGCTGCCAACGCTTTCGGCTAGATGCTCAAGTTTCGGCTCTGTAAATGCAACACGAAAATGCAAATATCAACAAACAAATAAAGCTCTCATCTTTGCGCCTTTCACTTTTTGCGCCTCAAAATCCTGTCCTTGCCTGATCCTACCCTTACCGAGAAGCCCTCCCGCACCCTTTCCACCGATAGTCGCTGATACATGTCGCTGACCAGTATCTGTTTTTTTTATAAGTCGTGGGATAGGAGAATGAGAGGGGCCCAAAAAATAGTTGTGAATATTTCTATAAATTCTCCTCTCGCACGGCTACTGCCGTGGCAGCCGCCCTGGAAGTTGCTGGGACGGAGCCGTAGACGGCGTAGGCGTGATGCTGCTGCTCTGCTCGCCACTGTAGGCGCCGGCGTAGTGCGGGTCGTGCTCGGGCGGACGTTGTGTCCGGTCCACATCCCGTGTAGCCAGCATTGGCGGCGCGCTTACGGGCGACTGCGTGTAAGCAGGCCGCTGGACGCGGGAGGCCATGTTCAAGCCTCCTCCTCCTCCTCCTCCACTTGCGCCCGAAGCAGCAAGGGCCGCCGCAAGCACATCGGCACGGCGCAATTCAAACGCAACTGACCGCATTCGCTCTTGGTCGACGCGCGCCTCGCGCTCCGCCAGGTCGCGGTCTGCCTCGGCAAGCCGGCGCTGGTGCAGTGCGCGATGCGCAACGTACTGCTCGGCGCGTGAGCAGGCCTTGTCGAGACGGCGGCTGGTCGGCTCGTCCACAGGGCTGATGGCAGCAGGCGATGCTCGGGGCTTAGCGGAGCCGCCCCACGTGCAGCGGAAGACGAGCTCGGTGCGGAGAGGCTTGATGTTGGAGGCAGAGGACACGGACGGCGGTGCCTGGGACACAAATCACCCATATTGTGCCAGACCATGACGGTGTCGCCGTCGTGGAGGCGTATCCAGTAGCGCGAGGCGCTCTGGGGTTGCTCGGGTCCCAGGAGCTGAGGGGTACGCCATTGACCACGATGCCGGCTCGGGCTTTGGTGGAAATGTAAAAGTGGTACCGACTGGCGGCCTCGCCGTCGCTGTCGAAGCGGTCCCAGGGCGCCAAGTCCTTCCACGGCTCAGATCCTGTGCCGCCATTTGCGTCTGCTCGCCAAACAAGAATCTTGAAAGCATACTTGGGCACCTTTTGTTCCGTCTTGGGCGAGAACACCAGCGTGTTGTCCGGGTGCCGGCCCCATGACGTTATCGATTCGGTGACGGGCACGGAAATATTTTGGACAAACGATGCTGCTGTCGAGGTCAGGCATGCCTTGTAGGACGACTGCTTGGCCAAAACGGGAATAACGATTTGGGCCTGTGGCGGGTGCGGTTGTAGATGCGGGATGAGGCTGGCTCGTATGGCGGCGTGGCAACCTGCTGAAGAGCCGGCACAGAGGAGGCGGGGCTGCTAGATATGTTTGGTTGTTGCTGCTGTTGCTGCTGCTGCAGCTGCAGCTGTCGATGGTGGCCTGGCATAATGTTCTCCTTCTGGTCGCTGCTGCCATCGCCGGCCATGTCTACGCCGCTGGAGACGGCTGTGTCGGAAATGTGTGAAGTTGAGCGCGAACGAAGCGATGGCGGCTCTGAATCAAGGCGGTTGGAAGCCGGTGTCGGTGGGAAATGCTTCATGGCAAGACTCCAGAGCCTGGACGGGCCGGGCCGAAATTCTTCGCTGCGGGACTCGGCTGCGTCTTCAAAGGCATTGTACTGCAGCTGGGTCATCTCGGGGTATTGCAAATGCCAGGTGGTCGAGTCGTGGGCGATCCAATAAACAGACTTGGACACGGGCAGGTCAATATGGCGGGCGCCTCTGGGGTTGTTGATTGGCTTGACGGCTGCATACGCCTTGACGGCTGCAGCCTCGTCGCCATCGCAGGACTACTGCCACGTACACTGTTGTTGGCGCTGCTGCCCGTGTTCGTTCTTGCCCCCGTACCAAACGCAGAATCCATGTGCACGTCTGATTTGAGCCGTTTGATTGTGGGCTTGTCCGAGGGCCGCACAATGGCGCCGCCGTCAAACTCGTCGCTCGTGTCGGGTGCCGGCTTGCGCTTGCTGCTGGTAAAATCGGTGATGGAGTGGCGGAAGTGCGACGCGGCCAGTGACTTCATGTTAAGATTGCCCAGGATGGATTCGGCGCCGCCTAGACTCTGCGAGGCCACGTCAAAGGTGAGGTTGTTCAGCTCGTCCACCGAATGGCTCTGCTGGAACCGATTGGACTGCGACAGCGCTGCAGGGACATGGCCGCTTCCCTTGGTTTCACCACTGGCACCGCGGGCGCCACCTGTGTCACTATCTGAGCTGTCTCACCGCTGTCGCCGTTGCCTTGCGGCCGGGCCCGCGTCTGTGACCGTGGATGGGGCTGTGGCTGGGACCACTGCTGGCCCTGTTGCTGCCGGACGCGCGGCGTCAGAAACGTCTCGTTGGAAGCCAAGTCGTCCTCGTCCCCGTCCTCATCCGACGACGCATAGCCGGCAGGCCGATCAATCGACTGTCCCAAATCCGGAGTGGCAGGTTCAGGCGATCTTCTGGGATGACGCCCGAACTTCCAATGGCGCTGACATTGACTTCCCCAAAAAGGCGCTGTGGCTGTGCTGGCTGTGCTTGGGGGCCGCGGAATGGTTGTGGCCTCTGCTGCCGTTGTCCCGTGGGCATCGTGGTGGTATGCATCGTCCTGAGACCCAATCACACCATTTATGCTGTCGAGCAGATGGTGAATTTGGCTTTCGTCGTCGAGCAGGTCGTCATCATCCAGGATCTCGTCGTCGCTCTGGCCGCCAAGGCGGGTATCGATGAGGTCATCGTCGTTGCCGGCACCGTCGTCTAGGCTGAGCTGCGACGCACTCTGTTCAAGGTCCTCGGCGGACACGTCCTCGTGGCCCGTTATCCAGGGGTGCCTCTGCAGCGCCTCAATCGTCGCGCGGTTCTCGGGCCGGTTCTTGAGCATCAACGAGAGGAAATGAATGCAGGCCTGCGAAGCATTGACGGCGAGGAGCGGGTCCACATTGAGCGGCCGTGCCATGATCCAGGCGAGAAGCTCCATGTACGTCGTGCCCTGCTTGACGGGGAACGGTGGGCGGCCTGTCAGACAATAAAACAGGACACCGCCGAGCGACCAAATGTCCACGGCATGGTCGTACCGCTGGCCGGGCGTCCGGCTCTTCTTGCGGGGCCGGTTTGTTCGGTTGCCGTTCTCGTCAAACTCGGTATACTCGCCATAGACCTCGGTGCACAGTAGAGCAGCGTGCCGCAAAAGGTCTGCAGAAAGGTCTGCTCGTTGTCGACCATTTTGGACAGGCCAAAGTCCGTGAGCTTGACGGTGAAGGGCGACAGCGAGTCGATGAGAATGTTGTCGGGTTTGACGTCCCGGTGCGTAATGTTCTTGCGGTGCAAGTAGCCCAGCGCATCAATGAGCTGGATGGCCATCTCCTTGACCGTCTGCTCGGGGAGGCTGCCCCGATTCGTAATGAGGCTGCCGAGGTCGCCCATTGGCACGTACTCCATGATAATGATAAACAGTCGCTCGTCAAAGTCAAAGTGCTCGATATAACGGACGATGTTGGGATGCTGGATCTTTTGCATAATCCTCATCTCGTTTTCAACCTTTTGGTCGAGGACGCCATTTCTTGACAAAGCGCCGCTTGTCGAGCTCCTTGGCGGCGTACGGCTTGCCGTCAAATTTGGACGTCACCTTGTGCACCGTGGCAAATGCACCCTTGCCAATCTGGCCGACTCGGTTGTAGTTTTGCGAGCCGTTCCACTCCCGCGGCAGGTTGTCGGGCGTGGAGGCTCAAACCGTGCGGAGGCCGCCTCCGCGCTGCTGTTCCTGCTGTTCCTGCTGTTCCTGCAGCGCCGCCGGTTTGGGGAGGTGCTGGGAACAGATTGACCAGGCCGCCCGGCCCGGCACCAATGGTCTGTTGCGTACCGGCATTGCCGTCGTCGTCGGCTAGCATGGCCAGACGCTCGAGATAGGCGTGCAGGTTCCGCTGGTAGGCGATTTCGTACTGGCCCTCGCGGCGCGGCACGCGGACAAGAAACGCGAGGTCGTGGGCGTCGTTCTGGAGCAGGATCGAGACCTTGGTACCGCTGTTAAGGGTGCGCTTGTTCGACATGCCGGGCCGCCGGGCCTTGAGCAGCACCTCGTCGACGGCCGTGCGTTTGTGGACTGGTCCTGCAGCATGAGGACGCCATGCTCGTTGATGAAGATGCGGAAGTGGATGTTGCTGAGGCGCTTGAGCGAGTCGTTATTGAAGCAAATGTCGCACCGGTTGGCATTGCGGCCGAACGTAAAGCCCTGCAGCGGATCCTTGACCTGTGCGGACAGCCGTAGCACAAAGGCCGGGCCCGAGCTGGGGCCGGCCGTCGACAGGCCAAAGTTGCCCGCATGGTCCTCACGTGTGTAGTCGACATTGACGTTCTGGGCCTCGTCTCGGCCAATGACAAAGGGCGAGTTTGCCAGGGCAAGGCGCGCGGCCTCATTACGGGCATTGATCGAGTACGGGATGAGGAGGCAGATGATGTCGGCAATGTCCTCGTCGGTAAAGCCCGAGTTTCTGCTCGCCTACCCGGCGCGGGTCAATGACATTTTGCGTGGCTGGCCGAGGATGACAAGTTAGTAAGACGTAAAAATGGCCAACGAGTGGTTGTAGCAGGGAGGAGCAAGGGCGGCATACCTGGCTGGGTCGGCTGGAGAGAGATCGCCGTCCATCGGGTCTGCAACCTGCCGACTCGGCAGACGGGTGCAACGGAGGAACGGCTGGTTCCTCGGGAGACAAGGGAGCTTGGCCGTTTCGAGGGCGTACAGCTCCGTAATAAAAGCCTGGAAAACTGGCGGAGCTTGTGCCAGCTAGCAACGGCAGCAACGGCAGCAACCCAGGCGGCGCCGGCGAGTGTCTCCGGCGCTTCCCATACAGGGGAGACGGTAGTCGAGGTCGCCGCCTTGTTGCTCTGGTTGTGCTTGTGGTGCTGTCGTGTGCAATGTGGCCGTTGCTGGTACTCGCCTTGAGGTCGTCGGAAGGGCGCTTTGTGCCTGGAGTTCAGGACGATGGGGCAACTTCGGCGCGAGCCGACGTCTGTGATATGGGACGGCGGCAGGCGTTTAAGAAGACAGAGGCGGTGGAGAGGGGGCGGGACGGTTGCGGCGTAGCTGGAGCGAGAGGGACGTCGGAATTGGGGTTTGGATTTGCCAGATGGTGTTTTTGGAGAGAAAATGTTCGAGATCGAGAAACGAGTGGCTGTCGAGAGATGCTCAGGAAGGAACCACTGGAGCAACGCCTATTTGGAGAAGGAGCCCAGGAAGAAAAAGGAAAAAAAACGCTGGTCGTTGGGCCGGCAATCTGCAAGGGCAAGACCGCGGGCAACCGCCAACCAACAATCTACAGAATAGGAAAGAAGCGTCAGGAGAGCGCCTGGCCTCGTGGACGATACAGATGGTGTTTTTGGTTTAAACAAAGGAAGGAACACTTGGCAGGCTCGCGTTGCACGCTGCGTGCTGCATGGTGCACAGCGAAGGTACGAGGGGCGACGGGACAGGGCGGCGAGGAGCAACGAACCACGAGTGGGTGTGCTGGTGAGAGAGTGGAGGGTGGAGGGTGTGGGTTGCGCTTTCCCTGGGTGTCGCGATCCCGTCCACCAGAAGGAAGGAACGATCTAGCGGTCAACCCAACAAAAGGACTGGCTGTCGAGCACCGAGAGGGCTAGGCAAAGAATACTCGAGTGGCCAGGCGCGGCCGAGCTAGCGCGGGTTTCAGGGGTGATACTGAGGAGATGGAGTCGGCAGTGCCTGTATTCCGTTCTCGGGGGGATGTTTTACGGGGCTTTAGTGCGACGGCCTGTTCCTGGGGCGATCAGCCGTAGACCGTAGACCGTAGACTGGGTTTAGTGGGTTCGAGGCCTCTCGTCACAATTCAGCCTGACAGCAGGAACAAGACGATAGAATAAGATAAGATACGAGCATTTGTACATAAAAAAAGTGCCTACAGTCGAGCGGCACCTGCCACTTTTAAGTACCCACGAGACAAGGCTGTGCAGCAAATGCCATCCCCGTGGCTGCCTGCTGGGATGCAGGTGCCATCCGGCCGGTCCACTAAAAATGCCACGCGATGCCCTGAACCATCAGGCTGCACAGGCATTTTCAGTCACTTTCTCGCATTTCTCGCGTTCCATGCTACAGTCCCATCCCCGTTCCCGCGAAGCGAATCTTGTGCCCCGGTGGTGTGTGGGCATTACGACATGCAAGGCGCACGCCCTTGCATTGAATGGAACAGGAGAGAAGGCCAGAGACACCGCCACAGAGGCCTCATTCAAGCCCTCTCGTCTCGTGATCTTGTGATATTGAAAATGAGCCGTGAATCAATCACATGCGCCAGCACATGACGTTTATAACAACCCGCGACGGGCCAGGGTGAGCGTCAGGAGATAAGCGAACGTGGAAGCGGACAAAAAAAAACAAGGTAATGATTCGCTGGTATCTTGAAATGACGAGTATACTTTTACATGGATGCCAATGTCTCCGAGTGCCTCCCTGCTTCTCATGCCTCTGCTGCTGCTGCCGGCGCAGCTCCGTCTGCCGGCTGGGCCTTGTGCTTGCGTATCCGCTTCTTCTTGTGTGCACCGTCGTCGCCCGTCTTGGGTTTTGCGCTGCCGGTCCCTGACGTTGTTGTTGTCGTCGTTGGCTTCTTCTTCTTCTTCATCGACAGCGGGTTGGGTCCCTTGACGCCAAACGCTTTCTTCTTCTTCTCTTCTGTTTTGTCATCCTTGGTGGTTCTTACCGTCGCCATTGTCGCCGCTTGCATCGTCGCCGTCGCTGTCGCCGTCTTCGTTGTTGTCGCCGTCCTCGTCGTCGCGCTTCCGCTTCTCGCCCGCTGCCTTGCGCAGCTCGCTCCGGAACTTGGCGCGCTCGGCGCTAGCGCCCACCTGGGCGGTCGTCTCCGACATGGGCTCCATGATCATAACGCTCCGGTTCTGTGTATGTTAGCACGTGCCCGCTGCCTCACTTTTGCGCCGGTGCTCCCGCCCCCCTGGTCCTCCAACGTACAATATAAATGAGCGGCACGCCCGAGACGGTGCGCATGTAGCGGCGCACGCTCTGGTCCTGGGTGGCCACAATGTAGCGGTGCTTGTTCTCGCCACGGCCCTTCTCGTCGACCACGTGGGAGAGGCAGTCGAGCGTGGACAGGGCCTCGGCAAAGTCGTCGGGACGGTGGCCGCAGCGGCGGCGCTCAAACGTCTTGGCGAGGTCGATGGCGCGGTTGATGCCAGGCTCCTTGTTCTTGGAGTAGAGGTGGCGGATGCAGCACTGTGTGATCCTGGGGAAGAGGGGGGTATGTTAGCAGGCTGTGAAGAAGTGAAGGAGTGAAAAAGAGAAGAAGAAAAAATGCAGCGACTGCTCGACACGAACGTACATGATCTTGACCTTGCCGTGGAGAGTCCGCTCCAGGCTGGCCTGCAGGTCCATGGTGAACCGTTCGGCATCGTGAACGAGGTCGGCGTCGACTAGACGAGGCATGTTAGCGAGACGGAGCAATGGTCGCAATGTCGTCGCCTCGTCGTGGAAAAGAAGGGCTTACCCAGCACCTGGTAGGGCTCGCGGAAGCCGTGGTGCAGCTGGTACTGCTTTGACCGTTTTGCGCGCATTGTGGTGGCTCTGCTGTGGGTGTGTGCGTGTTGCAGATAGCGGACGTCGTGATCGGAAATGACGGCGGCAGAAAAGCAGAAGCATTCGCGAGGCTCGAACTTTTTTGCGATAAGGTTTTTTCCTCTTATCGCGACTGGAGAGACCCATTTTTATCAGCACAGTGGGTCGCCTGAAAGTGGATTTCCAGGCGGCCAATAAGCACCCGCAAATTAGATCTACAGTGGCTCTCGCTGTGTAAGACAGCGTAAATATCGCTGGACGGGCCAGGAAAGGCATGCCATAAACGCTTTGCATGTTCTCCCGTTCTTTGCTGCCGCACCACGTATTTCTCTTTTTTGTGCTATTCAGTGGGATACTGTATAAAACAGCCGTAAAACAGCCACAGCGAGGCCGAGATCGACCGTCCGAGCGGCGGAGGAGCAAGACTCTCCACGGTTCGATTAGACCTTTTCGGTGCTCTTAGGCGCCTGAATGGGCCTGGATTCCCTTGTAGAATGGCGCTATCTCCAGTGTAACCTGCGCCGGGGAAAACAAGTCTAGCGGCTTCCTCCTGGCCGGTCTTATCGCAGGCAACACCTTCTTAAAGACCAGACGGCTCCTTTCCCTCAAGCCTCTTTCTGGCTCCTTCCTCTTGGGCGAGCAAGGCTCTTTCCTCAACTGGGCAGTAAAGGCGGTGAACCCCCTTTTTCCTTTTCCCTTTTCCCCTTTCCCCACGTAAACCGCATCTCACAATGGACTCTGCAGCAGTTCCATAAACGACGTCGCCGACTTTACAAACGCTATACGCACACACACGTACACACACACACACGCCCCCGCACGCCATGCCCCGGAAAACAACTGGCTGCTGGACGTGCCGTGCACGCAAGAAGAAGTGCGATGACGGGCGGCCGGCGTGTGCGGCCTGCATGATGCGGCCATTACGTGCTATGGCTACGACGCAAAGCCGGCGTGGATGGACGGCGGCGAGCAGGAGAAGAGCATGCTGCTGACGATGAAGCTGCGGGCCAAGGAGAGCTACAGCCAGCGGCGGCGGTTGCGGGCCGTGCGTGGTGTGCAACATGTGCGCAGGGCTCGGGACGGGTCTTTGTCAGCAATGGCAACAAACGGCAGCAACAGCGGCAGCAACAGCGGCAGCAACGGCATCTCCAAACGGCTTCCGGAGCGGACACAGCCAACGGTCTGGTGACGGCGGCATCTGCAGTGGTAGCAACGGCAACGGCAACAGCAACGACATCATACCAGCCGCACGGCGGCCAGAACATGAAGATGCAGCCGGAGCCGACAGAGGCCTGCCATCAGAGGCAACAGGGCCACCGCCAGGGACAGGAACAAGTGCCTTTGGCCCACGCTTCATACACTTCTCACCCGCACGCATCGCGCGTGACCCAACAGCCCTACGATCCTAGTCACTACCAGGACCCACCAGCCCACGCGACTACGGAGAGCAGCAGCAACACTGGAACCGGCTCGGATTTTCCCTACAGCGAGACGGAGCTGTCGTTGCTCATGTACTATTTCGACCATGTCTTCCCGCGGGTGTGTCCGTTTTTCACGTATTCGGCCGGCGACAAGGGCCGGGGCTGGCTGCTCAGCCTGTTTTTGCGGTCAAAGCCACTGTGTGCAGCAGCCATATGCATCAGTGCGTGTGACCAGGCGCAGTTTCGTGCTGGGCCCGCTGAGCGATGTTCCACAGCCAAGGCACGACCTCGAGATGAAGCACATTCAAATCGTCGTCGACCTCCGCGCGCACCTGGCACAGTTGTCGCAGCAGTCGGGGCCTCGACGCATGGCCGTAGCTGTGGAAGCACTAGCCTGCGTGGTGCATTCTTATCAATGTTTGAGGTGGGTGGTGCTGGCTGTGCTTCTTTCTGCCTCTTTCAGCCGCCTTGGCTCTCTATATTACCTAACGCCCTGGACGGTATGCTGACTTTCGACTCCAGCTCTGGATCCCGCGGCACGGCGAGGCCAACGATTGGGTGGTGCATCTCGATGCAGCAGCAGCCTTGCTCTCATCGGTTAGACTCGACAATGGCCAACAACAATGGCGGCCATGGCGGCAGCAACAGCGGCTCACCCCTGTCCCTGCCCATGGTCACACCGACGCCCTCGGACGACACGAAGCACATCACCGTCATACCTGCCAGGAAGCTACAATACATGATTTTTTCCCCGTCCAATTTCTAACGGACTTACGAGAAATCGGCCTTTGAGTTCTTCTTGAGCCTGTACACGTCCTACTTTTTATCATCACGGCCGTGAGCCTCGAGCTAACGCCGCACTCGACCGAGTCAATCCACCGCACGCACGCCATCTTCCACCGGAACCAGTCAATACTGCGTAACCATTTCGGCATCGAGGACTGGGTCATGACGACAATGCTGGACGTGGCCGTGCTCAAAGCATGGAAGCAGCGCGAGCGCAGCGCCGGCACCCTGAGCCTGCGCGAGCTGACGCGGCGTGCGGACGTGCTAGAGGCGCGCATCTCAGCGAGGGGCTTGCGCGCATGGCCACATCGGCAGCGGCAAAGACACTTTCCGAGCTGGCGACAGGTGAAGAAGCAAGTCCCTGGCGAGGTGGGCCACGGATGGGGCGACCGACGCGCGACCGAGGTGTCGCACATTGTGACGTCGGCGTATCTCAACGCGACGCTTCTGCTATTACATGTTGTGTATCGGGCCTCTACCCGAACCTGCCCGAGATCCGGCAGGCGGTGCTACAGACACTCGAAGCAGTCGAGCTGATACGGCGCTACTGCAAGGCCAAGCTCGAGTCCAACATCCCGTCGTGGCCGTTTTGCATAGCGGGCTGCCTGGCGCTCGAATCCGAATACCCACGGTTTCGGGCGCTATCGCCTCCGCCAAGGGCGGGCCACCATCCGCTGGTGTTGACCAAGTGGACGCTGAACATTATCGAGCGGTGCTGGCAGATGCGGGCGGCGCAGCCCAACAAGATGGACGAGACGGTGGACTGGGTCACGGCACATGAACGACTTGGGCACAAGACTACTTCTTTTGTAGTAAGGACCAGACGATACTAAACAGACAAAAATACCACGATATACTGCAATAGAAATACCCATCCACCCGAACCGATCATCACAGTGCCGCCGTCACACAACCAATTTACTCTTTTTGCCAGGGCTGTAGACAGCATTTCGACCAGGGCAAGAATCTTTCTTCGTGGAACCGCCGGCCGACAAGCTGCAGACCAACGGGCGTGTTAGCTGGGTCACGGGTTGTACTCGTCGTGGATGGCCTTGTCGAGGTCGGTCAGCGGCACATAGCTCTCTTCCACCACGTCAATGGCCGGGTCCACCTTGGTCACGGGGAACACTGCGCGTGTAGTCGAGCGTGTTCACCATGGTGTGTATCCTGCTATCCTATCAGCTGGGAACGGGCAAGGATATTAATTGGCTGTTTGAAAACAACAGAGTACCTACCAATGTGAAAGTGCTTGTCCAGCTGAATGGCTGCAATCGACGAGACCGGCGCCAGCACCGCATCCACGGGCCGGCCCGACTTGGTCAGCGCCGCCGTGCTGTTCCAGTAGTCGAGGTAGTCGCGGCGGAACTGGAACAGCTCCAGGTTAAAGTCAAAACACCTGGACGGCCGTCAAGGGCGGGATCGGCTCCGTGCCGTAGTGGTCGATGATGCGCCACTGCAGTGGCTCGCCTGACAAGCCAAATGTGGTGGTGGATGTCGGCGCCGCCGTCGGCAATGTACGCCTTGAACGCCAGCCTCGACTGCCCGCGCGTGCGAGGGCGGCTTCCACTCTATGGTCTGGTGGCCGAGCTTCTCGATGAGCGCCTTGACCATGTTGAAGCGCGTTGGACCGGCGGCGTGGGTGCCGAGGTCTCGTCCGAAGGACACATGCCGAATGTCAGCACCTCGCCCAGCTCTCGGCAGATGCCGGCAGCACGGCCGCAAGACTCTCGCGCCACGGCATGTCGACAACAGCCGGGTCATGCAGCCATGGCTGCTGCGCGAGCACGGCCTGCATCATCATCTTGAGCGTGGCAGCGCTGCCAGCAAGCGGACCGCAGACGGACGGGATGCTGTTCTGGCCGGGCATGCTGTTGGCAGCACCCGCGTACGGCAGCCGGCCAAACGACGGGCGGATGCCGTAGATGCCGCAAAACGCCGCGGGAAGGCGGATGCTGCCGCCAATATCGGTGCCAAAGCCAATGGGGCTGCCCTTGAGGCTGATCAGCGCACCCTCGCCGCCCGAGCTGCCGCCACTGCTCATCAGACGGTTGTGCGGGTTGCGCGTGAAGCCCACAATGTTGTTCCACGTCTCGGCGCTCATGACTGTGTGCGGCAGACTGGTCTTGCAGAACGGCACGCCGCCCAGCGCGCGGATCTCGCGCACCAGCTCGCTCTCGTACACCTTTTCCTTGCCGGTGCCCCGGCGGCCTTCAAAGGTGCGATCCAGCCACATAGCCATGGTCGTCTCAACGCCGCGCACGTGGGAACTGGTCCTTGAAGCTGACGGGCAGGCCGTGCAGCGGGCCCGTGGGCTTTTCCGTGGCGGCAAACACCTCGTCTAGCCGCTTGGCCTCGGCAATGGCCTGGCCAAAGAAGATCTCGTGCAGGCAGCTGGTGGGCAATGGCGGCCCGGTGGCAAAAGGCCGAGACGACCCTCGGTGGCCGTCCAGGCGCCGGTGGACGTGTGTGCGACAATCGTCGGGGCGTCGGCCTCGGTCAGCTCGATCTCGCGCGGCGAGAGGAACTGCTGCACGTACGCGCCGGTGACGTCGGGCTGCTCCTTGGGCGTGGGCACTGTCGGCGCGGGCAGGCGCCAGGCTGCCGGGATCAGGTCCAGGACAGCTTGCCGCTTGGCGTCGGCCTTGTCTTTCAGCAGGTGCAGTCGACCCATGCTGAGTCGCAGTGGATGTAGCAGGTAAGGAAACAGTACGCGGTGGACGTCAGAAATGACGAGTGTGTCTTGATGAATTCTGGCGGAAGGCCACTGGTTGCGGACGACGATGCTGCTGCTGCTGCCCGTCTTATATCTTTGCTGGTGGTGGCAGCAGTGGTAGATGACGCAGGAGTGGAGGTTGCTTGGTGAGCAGACAAGGCCGATGAAGACGTCGATAGCGGGGCGCCATTGCTACTGCCACCCGCAACAACGCCCTCCATCAAGTCGACTATTGCGTTGAGAATGGAGGGAGGGAGCGAGGCAGCGATTGCTCAGCAGCTCGAGAGATTGGCACGACAAGCAAAACGACCAGCAAAACGATAGCGGAGAAAAGGATCCCGAAGACTTCGCCAAAAGGACCAAAACGGGGACGGGATCAGGTTGTCAGCGGGGAAGGCGACGTGCGAGGCAGGGGCCGGCGATGCTTTGGCGCGAATGTTGGACGGCGGGAAACGGATCTTTGAGAGGAGAAGGTGTCCGCGGTTCGTGTTGCAAGTGATGGCGCAGGTGGGATTGGGGTTGGGATTGATATTGGGATTGGGACTGTCGAGATAGAGATGCTTGGCCGTGAAACTGGCGATCGCGTTGCCGCACTTGACGGAACTTCCGTATCCTAAGATGGGAAGCTTTTTGACGCGAGAAGGAAAGCTGCGATCGGGCTGGCAGCGTCACTGCCAAGAAGGGGGCGAAGCAAGAACTCGAGGTATGTAGGAAGATAGGCTGTGATAGAATAGATAGCTTGGGAGTTGCCAAGAGCTTTCTTATTCCTTTTTTTTTTTTTTTTGTTTCCCTTCCCTCTTTTCCTTCTTTTTTTTGTATTTTATCATTTCGCATTTTCCACGTTTGTGCTCCAATCCTTCCGGTCCGGCGAAGACGAAGCGTAGCCGCACTTGAGATGTTAGACTCCTGCAGACTACCGTTTTGGGCCTTTTGCTGCGAGCGGCCGCCAACAAAGGAGAAACTGCCGCTCATTAAGGTTCAGGGACCCACTGCCGCCGCTAAGGGGCCGTTAGCGCTAGCACCTCGCACTGCTCATTGACGCTCCACACGCTGTTGCCAAACTCCGTAATTCGGCTTTTGAAGAGATAAGGGGAAGGCGGGGAACCGCCACTTCAAAGGATTGGCAAAGTGGTCTAACCATGCCTTACCCGTATTTTCTTATTTTTCTAGGGTGTGCGTAGGCAGCCGGGGGCTTCATATTCTGGGGCGGAGACCGGAAGTGACCATCGGCTTTTGGGTGGTTGTTTCTTGGTCTGTATCTCCTCATCTCTACGTCGCATGCACATGTTTGATACTGTGCAACTATAAACTATAAAGTTTGGACATGGTGATTCACATCAAGACAAGATGTTGAAAGACGGAACGGGCAGACAACAAGACGGCAACTTTGCTTGCAAGTACTATACACGCTTGATTATACATTTTTTCTCTGAACCTTCCACATCCTCACCCCTGTGGCTTCGCCATGCCTAACGTCGGCAAGGACCTGCAGTGCTCGGCCCCGGCGTGGGCTATGGCAATCCTCGCAGCATCGGCGCGGTGTTCACCATCATCATGATGACCACGACACAGTTTCAAAACCGCTACTCACAGTTCTCGAGCAAGCAGTCGGAAGAGTTCAACACGGCCTCGCGCAGCGTCAAGCCGGGCCTCATTGTGGCCGGCATTGTCAGCTCGTGGACGTGGTCTGCCACCTGCTCACAAGCTCGACGTTTGCCTATTCCTACGGCATCTCGGGTCCCATGTGGTACGCAGCTCTGGGCTCGTCCAGGTTCTGCTCTTCTCTATGCTTTCTCTCATGGTCAAGCGTGATCTGCCCGGTGCGCACACTTTTCCCGAGATTGTGCTCGCACGGCACGGACCCATCGCCCACGCCATCTACCTGGTCTTTGCTGGGTAACCAACATGAGTAAGTGAAACTGCGGCATTGGTGGGAGAGTGAGAAGAGGCTGAGCTTCGCATTCCAACCGGCCCAATTGAGCCCGTTTATCAAGCACCTGACTGTATGAATCATGCTGACTTACCGTTCCTGCCTAGTTGTTTGGAGCAACCCTGGTCCTGGGTGGTGCACAGGTTGTGGCCGGCCTGTCTCGGATGTGAACGTGTATGCGGCGTGTTTATTGTGGAAGTACTTCTTCGTTCGCAAAACCTTCCCCGGTCCCTATAACGTTTGCTTTGTTGCCTACGGCACGAGCCGAGACCCGTTCTTTCCTTTTCCGTTTTTAATACCAAGGCTCTCAAGCGAGCTGGCGCTCATCCAACAACTTTTAAAACGCAATAGCCGCTGACCAGGTTGTAACCCATCCCGTACCCATCCCGTCGTTCAATCCCCCTCATTCCTGCAGATTCCTCTTGCTGTTCGCTGTATACGTTATCCAGGGCGGCCTTCGGAGCACATTTGTCGCCGACTACGTACACTCCACGATCCTCTTCGTCGCCGTCTTCATCTTTGCTTTCACGCTCTACAACAAACCGATGACTATGTCGGCAGCCCCGGCCGCTTCTATGACCTGCTCACAGCTGCTGCGCGAGGCTACCCCCTCGCGGGCAACAAGGACGGCTCGTGGTTGACTTTCCAGTCGCACAGCGGCCTAGTGTTTGCTGTGGTCATCTTTCTCGGCAGCTTCTCGACTGTCTGGCTCGACCAGGCGTACTGGCAGCGCGCCATTGCCTCCAGACCCGAAACAGCGTTAAAGCGTACCTGCTAGGCGGTGTAAGTTCTTTGTCTCCCACGGCATGATTTGAGATACGTAAAATAAAATACGTGGGGAAAAAAAAAAACGAAACTGACCTTGCTCCTTTCGCTCAAAGCTTGCCTGGTATGGCATCCCGTACCGGTTTCGCCACGGCCATGGGCCTTGGGTGCGTTTGCCATGACCGGCTCACCCTCGTTCCCGACATACCCCAACCCGCTCAACAGCGTACAGGTTGGCGGCGGGTTCAGCGCGCCCGCCACGGCCATTGCACTCATGGGTAAGAACGGCGCTGCCCTTATGCTGCTGTTGCTCTTCATGGCCATCACGTCCGCCACTCTGCGGAGCTCATTGCGTCTCGTCGCTCTGGACGTTTGACGTGTACAAGCTCTACTCATTACAAGGGCGCCACTTCGACCCAGCTCGTGTTCCAGGCCATGTTGGTATTTTGGGGTACTCGTCGTGCTCGCCGCGTTTTGCTGTGGCCTCAACGCCAGTGGTGTCGACATCACTGGATTCTGACTCAAGGCGGCTGCATTATTGGTGGCGGCGGCATCCCGCTGGGCTTGATCTTGCTGTGGCCCTCGCGCATGTCGACGCCCGCCGCTATTTGCGCCCCATCATTGCCATGCCGCTCGGCATCAATGACGTGGCTGGTCACGACGCACCTCCGGTCGGGTGCCATCACGGTGGCCACAACGGGCGACCCTGAGCAACGCGTTGGCCGGCAGCGCCACGACGTGCGGCATTGGTGCCGCGGTGGCTGTGGTGTTCTCGTTCCTGTTCCCGTACAAGTACACATCAACGACCGGCGCATATTGCCCGTGTCGAGAAGATTAGCGGGGTGGCCTCGCTGCAGGGTCAGGTCTTTACGAGCGACGCCGAGACACGAGTCGGGATGCCACGGGCGAAAAGGGCGGTGAAAATGGCGGCGACAAGGCTGCTGAGGCCCCTGGTATGGCCCCGGAGGGCAGGCCAGGCGTGGCGCCCAACCCGAGGCCCAGCAGTGGTCAACAGCGGCGCTGCAGCACCGAGGCGACGGGCAACGACGTTGTCGATTTCCTGACTGCCAACCACATTGAACCGCTGGACCTCGAGCTGTACCACAAGGTGCGTCGTCTGGCCATCTGGTGCTGCTCCGTCTTCTTCGTGTTCGCCATGGTGCTGTTCCCTTTACCTTTTAATGGCACCGGCTTCATCTTCACCAAGAGCCGCGCTCACGGCTGGGTCGCCGTCAGCCTGATCTGGGTCTTTTTCAGTGCGGCGGCCTGCATCAATCTGGCCACTGGCTGAGAGCTGGAGCGACCTGAGCGGCATGGTCAAGATGCTTATCAAAGACATGCGTCGCAAGTAGCTGTTGTCTCGTGCTGGTTGCTGTGGAAGAGGCTGTTTTGCGTGTGAAGTCGAAAATCGCGGTTTCAAATTGAAAAGACAGCGGCATGGACTATAAAAAAAAAAAAAAAAAGCTGAAGAATTTGGCATCTTCCAAGATATAAAATAGACAAAAGCCTCAATAAGAAAGATCCCATAGAATATGGAGAAGATAAAAAGGAACAAAAATAATACGCGCCGAAAAAACAAAAACGCCATGAGCTCTCGCTTAGTTGAAGCCCCCGTCTATCCCAAAACGTAAACTCGTGGACCAACAAAAAAAGATCCGAAAAAAAAAACGCTAATGATCATGAACCGGCTGATCCGTATTAGTGAATTAAGCACACCACTCTCACTCCATTTGCGTGCGCCGGCACACTGCAGCCACAACGCTGATATCGTCGAGTTTCCCTGCAACGGTTAGCACTCGCCTCGGCGATTTTTTTTTAAAAAAAAGATAAAAACCTACCTCCTTCGCTTGCCAGGCCCTCTTCGATGGCATGCTCCATGAAAGGGCTCTCGGCAAACGGGTCAACGGCAATCACCCGAGCGGCCTCGACCAGCTCCTCTGCACAGCCGTCATCATACCCGGTGCAAGTCTGCTGGCGTCTTGTCCTTGGCCTGCCAGGCGGCCACGCTCTTGCTGACCTTGTCCACAATCTCGTGCGCCACAGGTTGTCAATAAGCCCGTCTGACATGGCCAGGACAACATCGCCCACATTGATCGGGACAATGTCGACAACCGCATTATCGCGCGGCGTGTCTGGGCTGTTGGTGCCCAGCTGTCGTGGGCAATCAAACCAGTGCCACTGCTCCTTGGTCTTGAAAATGATGCGATTTTCAGAAGGGCGCACGACCATGACCTGCGAGTCGCCCAGATTCGTCACGTAAAGGACCGGTTCGTTCTCGTCGCGGAGGGACTTTGCCGTTTCGTTTCCGTTGCCGCTAGCATGGCTGTCGTCGGTGGCCGTGGCTGCTTCGACTGGCCGGTATGATAGGAGTGCCCCAGCAGCTGTCGTCGTTTCCTTGCCAGTCGTTGGGTGCGCGTGTCGCCTCGATCGTCTGCTCGTACGCTTGCTGGAGGTACTTGATAGGCTCTGGTGCCGCGATACCTCCGGAGGCAACGCTGTCGCTTACAGCCTTGGCCAAAAGTGCACCACCAGACGCGACCAGAGTCCTGCGTGGCCGCGGGCGCATCGACCAGGCGCCTACACCGTCATTGGCCGCAATAAGTAGTCGCCGCGTACACGGCATCGTCGCCATTCGTGCAGCCCCGATCAGCTGGCCATTCACAGCTCCCGGCGGTCTCGGCTGCGGTCGTGAGTGCTGAGGGCATCTGAGAACGAGCCCGAGGGTGGCGAAAGAAAGGGCGGGGGAAACGGTCGTGGCGTGCGCTTGGCAACAGGCCAACGCCCGTCTCAAAGTGGAAAGGGAGCTTGGGCAGAGCGGTGCCGAGCGCCGAGGCCGGCCCTGTGTGGGAGTCACACCTTCGTCTTGCGGGAGCTTCGTGGTGGTCGAGGTCGTTGGCCGCGGTAGTCCTGTTCTTGAAGCGTGGTTTGGCTGGGGGAGATCCACGATGACGGGAAATGTGGCGGTGTAGCGCTCAAAGACGAGCTGGCGCTGGCGCTATGCATACAGCACGCATGACAGCTGCTATGGCTGCCGAGAAAAGGCCATGGTCCTGACGGTGTGGCCCGAACAACGAGCCAGACGAGGCGGGACGGGCAGCGAGTAGAGTCGCAGGGAGGGAAAGGTCCGGAGTCGCAGAGGTAGCCTCCTCATTCCAACAGCGGTGGTGTCCGCGGCGTGGGGGCGAGCTGGGAGTTGAGAAAGTGGTGGATATGAGTGTTGGTCCGAAGAAAGCAACTGTGACGGCCGTAAATGCAGAAAACTCGAGGAGGATGATCGAGGATCCAAGAGAAGGAAGAAAAAAAAGAAAACAAAAAAAAGCTAAAAAGCTCGAACAAGGCGTTCAGATCCGTGTGACGCTTTGGCGTGTGGATGCGTGTGTGAGTGAGGGGCTGCACTGATAAGAGCGATGGGCGCGTCGCACGCTGATTGAGGCGACGGTGACGCTGAGCGAAACGAGGCGGAAGATTGTAAAGAGAAGAGATCAAGGGGGGAAACGGGAAGATGGTGAGAAGGAGAGGTGAGATTTCTGTGCAACAAAGGCAACAGCAGAATTTCAGGAGGACGGAAAGAGCAAAAACGGCAGGAAGGGTCTGGCACGGCAGAAAAGCTCCAAAAGGCAGGAGCACAAAGCCCACATGTGAAAAATACAGGCAGGAGCCAACCAACCAAGACAATGCCCACCCACAGTGTCCGCTGTGACCTCACTGGTCCCCAAAAGGGAAACGCCGGGCGGTAGACTCGAGGTGCAAGAGTGGCGACTCGCGACTGAAGTGTATGACAGGCGCACAAAAGGTGCGGCTTGATAAGGCTTATCGTATGCAGTAAATCGACTTGCTGCAAAAAAGCTGAAAATAGCGTTGTACAATTTTTTCTTTAGCCCTATTTAGAGGCGCGCACACGTCTGCTTCCTCTTTATGCTCTTTAATTACTGCGTTTGCTCTTCTCGGGGTGCGGACGCCGAGCACTGGCGCAAAAGGGCGGAAGTATTCGGCGCGATTGGCGGTGGTGTGGGTGGGTTGGAAGGCGCGAGCGGCCGTGTTCTTTCCCAATCCAGGCCTTTTCTCCCTCTCCTCCTGGTAGTTCGGCCGTGCGTGGCATTTGTCGGCTGTTTTTTTGGGCACGGCAAGCGGCGCATCCCACGCTTCCTCTTCAGGATGCTGGCAGATGGCAGGAAGCTGCGACTGGAGCTGTGACTGGGTTCCTTCTGTGTAAATTTCAACCTTTTTATTAGCTTCCGCGTCTGCAAGGCAAACCAAAATAGGGGCGGTCTTGCTTCAACGTCAAAACATCCACACGTCCCAAAGTCCTACGACTCCACGACCCAACGATGCACATTCAGAGCTCAGATTGCCCTCCAACAAATTCTCGAACAGGCCTAGCCAACTGCAATGCATGTTACCATCCCCGCGCAAGTCAATGTCCGGATTGGCTGACCCGGCCAGGCCAAGGTGCAGCTCCTGGCCGGGATCAGACACGGGTTTGGGGCAAGTTGGGGAGAAGCTGGGGTAGGAAGCAGATGCGATCGGCCATGCTCACCGACTCCAAGTGCAGGGAGTGTTGAGACGTGAGCTGGGCACTCTGACAAACAGCCCAACAGGCACTGGCTGATCGCATGTCAGTGAGATCAAGCGATCTCTTTCTCTCTCTGTGCAACTTTTTTGCTCCTGTCGTCCTTACTCAGTAGGCTGCTGGTTTGCCTAATCTTTCCACACTCGTCTCATTGTTCAACAATTCCAGCTTCTCTGCTGCTCTCCTGTATATTCGTCCACCTTTCTCTCCATTTCTCTTTGTTGTTTTCCCTCTTGCAACTGTGCAGCGTCAATCTGCCTCTCTCGGTTTGGCCTTCTCGCCACCTCGCCGTCTCCCGGTCGTCACACAGCTGGCAAACGTCACGTCAAAGGCACAAGCAAGGCTTATACCATCTGTCCGTCTAAATTTGATAATGTACACATATACAGTGCAGATCGAGGCTAGGAAGGAAGTCTATGCTGGTGCTCGTTTTGTCATGCCGGTGGCGTCCTCCACGATAGTCGGTCATCCGGTCGTCCGGTCGTTTGGGTCGTCGAGGCCTTCGAAAAAGCGCGATGCTTCCGTCGTTGCCGTCCGCCGGGAAACCATCCGTCATCCCAAAAATCCAGAACCTGGGCCAAGATGCAAGTTTTCTTTTCTCTCGATAAAGAAAAGAGGAACGGGGGTTGCAAATAAACAAAATGAAACAAAGAAAATGCACATGCAGGACCATCCCTCGGCTCGCTCGTCGTCCAGCAGCCGTCTCTCTCTCTCTCGGTCATTTCCACCAATATTACACTGTGTCGTATCCCTACACGGCGCCGGGCCTCACACAGAGCGCAACGGCCGCCCCAGGGAGCAATGTGGACTATGCCATGCATTCCGGCCGCGCAGCTCACACTCTCCCCCATTCGTCCAGAGACGAGCCGTTTATGGCGTCTGCTTCACCAGGGCATCAAAGTAAGCCTCGAGGTCGAACTTAGGGTCCATCGGGTCTTGGTTCACTAGAGGAGGGGAAAGAGCTGTTAGCAATCGTTCATATCGATTGTCGGTCATCGAATCGTTTGCGGTGCCATTCTAGCTGCGGATCACACTTACGGCCGCTTCCCGACGCTGCTGCGGGTGCCGGGTTCTTGATCTTGCTGTATTCCGCCTTGGCCTGGTTGATCAAGCTCTGCTTGTGCTCGTACTCCCGCTTGGCCGCGGCGGCCCTGTCTGATGAGGTAATCTTGCGCTGGTGGTAGAAGCCGTAGAAGACACCGAGGCCGAGGGCCGAGTACCGGAGGACCTGAAAAAAAAGAGAGTCAGAATTCAATTCGTACCGTTTCGCAGTGTGTTCGTTCCCTTGATGCTCGCGAGATCGCTGCCCATAGCCGAGGTAGCTCTGGGAGAAGGCGATCCATCAAACGATGCACCACGCGACAACGGACGAGGCTCCGATGGCACGGCACGGGCCAGGCCGCACTGCAGCCCCCGGCTGCCGTATCATCATCGGCCCCATGCTCGGAATCCGGATGGAGCAATGGGATGGGATGGGAGAAAAAGGGAGACGAACGTTGACGCCTGCGCTGGAAGACATGGTTGCGGCTGTGGGAGAAGGGTGGGAAGAAAACGAAGGTGTCGAAGAAAAAGAGCAATCGGATCGTGTGCGGTTCGAAAATCGACAAGGAGAGACAGTGAGCGTGGCCGCGGAAGGGGTCGCGAAGGGGTTGTGGTGTGAGGAGATGGCGGAAAAAGTGGAAAAGAAGGTTTGTTTGGTCAATTGGCGATTTTTTTCGCTCTTGCCATTTTGGCCCGGCTGTCCCTTGTCGGCGATGAGCGCGTTGGAAATTTCTCTCACGTTAGCACGTTAGCACCTTAGTTCTGCGTCCCAGGTGGCTGTCGGGAATTCTCGCGGTTCGGACTGGCTAGCTGTTCGTTTTGTACCTTGCCAGCCAGGGGTGCATGTGTGGGTACCTTTATCCTCGTTAGTCAGTGTGCAGGTCCTGGAGCAATGTGCTCCCGAAATCCACTGTACTTTGGCTTATTCTAGTGGGTTTTAGCGGGCATGTCCACTAAAGAGCAGCACGCACGAATGCAAATGTCTCCAGGAGCAGCTTGTGTTCACGTGAAAGCCACGCTAGCGAGATGCTAACGACCGCGCCGTTCCAGCAGCTCCTCTTGCAGCAGGAGCTCCACTGGCTTTGGGGGAAGGACCGCATCCGTAAATTGCTAGCGGTGTCGCGAACGACGCGCATAGGCCAGGGGCAGAAAGGCAGGCAGGCGACAACTGCCGCCAAAAGCCAGAAAATCGACAACGACGACGCCCGGCATCGCACACCACCACCACCGACGACAACGCCTATCCGACTTTAACAACGGCAGACCTCTCCTGTCCATACACCATCTGGACAGTTTTTGCCTTATTATCGAGCCTGGATAGCCCGTGAATCACTGCGCAGAAACAACGAAACCGGTGAACCCCTGAAACATCCAACTTTGCCAGACGGGACTCGGACTCCAGAGCTCTCGGGCATTTGAGCTCTCCAACACCTCCACATTCGACGGGCGGGCTGCCACGAGTATGCGGCAGACGCGGGACGACTCTGCATACCAGATCACGGCACAACGATGCAGCAACGGCGCGATGAGATCCTGGCGAAGAAGGCGAAGCTCGCAGAGCTGAAGCGGCAGAGAGAGCTGCGCACACAGGCGTCTGCATCACGGCAGAGCATAGGGCCAGACGTACGTTCTGTGTGAGAGGGAGGGAGAGAAGGGGTGGGGAATGCGAGCTGCTGCTGGTCGGGCCACCATGCTAACAGCACAGCAACTGATTGCACCGACACCGGGACGAGCCGACAACCGTCGAGAGATAGAATCTCTGATCAACAGCCTCGTGGGCGAGAGCCGTCCGGGATCGACAATCACAGGCGGCGCGGCCTCTCCAGCACACCGGGGCAGTCGGCCGAACAGCGTCCTGAGCGCCGGCGAGCTGAGCAACGAGACGTCCGAGTATGCCACAACAAACATCCACCAGATCAGCAGCGGTAGCGGGCCCTCGCAACCGCAAGTGCTGTCGACAGTGGCCCTCACGACCATCTACGAATGCCCGCCGTCTCCCGTCAAGGAGGTCTTTTCGTATAGCAAGGGCGTGCAGACGACCGACGACCTTTTGCCGGCAGCGCCAACCGTTGCCCACCGCGCCCTCTACGACTCGGACGGCGAGGAGCCCACACCGGCCACGCCGAGCAAGAAGCTGAGCCGGCGAGAGCGCGAGCGGGAGGAAGAGCTGCCGCAAAAAACATCCGACAGGAGGTCGAGGAGGAACTGCAGGCAGCCAAGGAGCAACTGGCAGGACAAGCATCGGCGCAGTCGGGGCCGTCGCTGACGGCCAACTACCCGTCGCGCGTGCTGTCCGACGAGGAGCTCAAAGCGGTAACGTCGTCGTCTGACTTTGTTGACTTTCTGGAGAAGTCGACAAAGGTCATTGAAAAGGCGCTCGACCTCGAGTACGACATCTTGACCGACTACACGCTGCAGACCTACGGACAACGAGGACGAGGACGAGCAGGGCAATGTGGGCGGCCGCGGCCGGCGCAAAGGTCAAGGAGATTCGCCAGTTCTACGACCAAAAGTGGTCGCGCAAGCGCATGATCACGTCCATTGACTTCTCGCCCAAGTTTCCCGACCTCCTGCTCGCCTCCTACACCAAGAACCCGACCGCGCCGCACGAGCCTGACGGCGTCGTCCAGGTCTGGAGCCTCAACCTGCACGACCGCCCCGAGTTTGTCTTCCACGCGCAGTCGGACATTCTGACCGCGCGTTTTCTCGCCCTTCAACCCCAACCTCATCTTCGGCGGCACCTACAGCGGCCAGGTGCTTGTCTGGGACACGCGCGCCCGCTCTGCACCGTGCAAAAGACGCCCCTGACCGGCTCCGGCCACACGCATCCAGTGTACGCGCTCGATATCGTCGGCACGCAAAACGCCAACAACATTATCAGCTGCAAGCACGGACGGTGTCGTGTGTGGCTGGGCCGAGAACATGCTTGCGCAGCCCCAGGAGTTTTTGTCGCTCATAGTCCCGCCGCCGTGCAAGGTCGACGATCTCGCGCCCACCTGTCTGGCGTTCCCGCACACAGACCCGACATTCTTTTTGGTGGGCTCCGAAGAGGGCACAATCTACCCGTTGCCACCGCTACGACCGTGCGGGCGCCAAGGCCGGCGTCGATGCGCGCGTCCGCTACAAGGGCCACGCCGCGCCTGTGCTCTCTGTCGACTTCCACCCGGCGCGCGGGCCCGTTGATCTTGGCGACCTGGTGCTGTCGTCGAGCCTCGACTGGTCGGCCAAGCTGTGGAAGGTGCGTGCACCGGCAGCAACGAGCACAATTGTGGGCGGTGGCGTGGGCGGTAGCATGGGCGGCATGGGCGGCACGGGTGCGGCCGCCGAGGGCACAGCCATACCGCTGATGGACTTTGTGCGCGAGGACGTTGTCTACGACGCAGCGTGGTCGCCCGTGAAGCCGGGCGTGTTCAGCTTGGTTGATGGTGCAGGCTGGCTGGAGCTGTGGGACATCACGATCGAGACTGAGGAGCCCGTGGCGCGCATCAGCCCAAGCCAACGCAAGGATGGCCGGTCGATGCTGGCCAACAGCCTCAACAAGGTGGCCTGGGACAAGAGCGAAGGCAAGCGCCTGGCGACGGGCGGCATTGCGGGGCACGCTGACGGTGTTCGAGGTAGGCCCGGATTTGGGCGGTAAGGAGGGCCTGCGGAGTGACGAGTGGACCAATGTCAAGAAGCTCGTCAACAAGCTCGAGAACCAGGGCATGAACGGTGCAGCAGCAGTTTGAGGGGGGGGCAGGGGTGGTAGGCTTCTTTTCTTACTGTCTTTTCATATACCTACATTATTTCCCATTTGAGTCTGGTGTTCGCCTTGACATGGCAAGGCGCTTCGTCACGTTTGATTCTTCGTTGTCTATATTTTTTTTTAAAAAAAAAAATACCTCTGTTGCCGTACACAATCGAAAATACCTTTTTTGCCATCTGTACATGTAGACAAGGCAGTGATACTATTCTTAGCACAATCTCTTCCCCACGCCACGGGACAAGCCTGAGGCTGCAATGAAAAGAAAGACAATAAAAATCTCCGTCCAAAAGACGAGAGGGTTCGCGTCGCCTGGAAGCAGTGAAAGACCAGGGACACAGTGGGACAAAGCAGATCATGGAGCAGGCCCAGCGGACCACGCATCCCGCGTTGCCAAAAATATGTTTGGTCAAAAGCCAAGACCCATGAGGGCTAACAGCGGTTAAACTGAAAAGAACAGATACTACACTTGATCAGAGCCAAAGACTCAGAAAGCTGGGGAGAAAAGGAAAAGGAAAAGAGAGGCATTCTGGGCGTCTACAGGAACACAACGACTCTTTATATACACGTTCGACATGGCCCGTGCGAGCCTGGAAGAGAATACAAATCATCCTTCTTTTTAAAAATAAAAAAACTCAAAAAAATTACAGGTTGCTGCCTACTGCCTATGCGGTGTTGCTCTTCACCTCGCGGCGATGAGGCCAACCGTGATGAGATATGCAGTAAGATGGTGGTATGAGCGGCTTCACCGCCTTTGGATTCTGCCGGATAGCGTACTTGATATAAAAAGCTAGTGGGGTCGAGCTGGTTCCTCACAGCCAATCAAAATCCTGTTTCAGACCAGCCGCGTGTTAATATGGGTCCTCCTCCTGTGTCGCAGTGCTTCCACGCCAAGCCACCTGTCCCTTTACATACTCCGTACCAGCACATGCACTCCACCGCCAAAGCAAGGAAGGTGCAAGACAAAGCAACGCCAAAAAGCCGACGCGGAAGCTCCAGCTGTCCTCTCCACGAAACCCCGACCCAAAAAAGGAACATCTGTTTTTGGCAGGGACACTTCTATCAACGGCCGCACCTTCTCCCTTCCTGTCTCTGTCGTCGTCGTGCCTTCCTTTTTCATCTCTTTCCTACCCTCTTTTCGTTTCTTTTTTTCCCACCCCCCCCCACCCCTCTTTTTCTCTCGACATTGAATTTCTTTCCCTGCGATCCATGTTCGACCTTCCGACCTGCCACTGACCTCCCCCATCGCAGTCCCCTCCCTTCCCCCATCATAGGCCAACGATGGCGTCGACAGCGACGACGCCAAGTCCGATTGGCCATCTGGCCGACGCCGAAAAGACAAGAAGCTTGCGTTCGGTGCTTCGCGTCGTGATCATCCTCCTGATTGCTGCTGCGTCCGTGTCGAGCCGTCTGTTCTCTGTGATCCGTGAGTGCCCACTATAGAGAGTCCAGGCCATTGCTGCCAGTATCATTTGCTAACGCCTGTTTGTCTCGCAGGCTTCGAGAGCATCATCCACGAATGTACGTATCCCAAGATATCATCATCTTTCATCGAGCTTCTCCTCCCCTCACATTGCGTGATCATCCCTACCTCTCCCGCCCAGCTAGCCTTCGACCTCGCATGCGATCGCTTCCGATTGCCTCACCTCCTGCTAACCCGTCTCTTCTCCCCATGTAGTCGACCCCTGGTTCAACTTCCGTGCGACAAAATACCTCGTGGCCAATGGCTTCTACAGCTTCTGGGATTGGTTCGATGACCGCACATGGCATCCTCTTGGGCGTGTCACTGGTGGCACGCTCTACCCCGGCCTGATGGTGACCAGCGGCGCCATCTACCACGCGCTCCGCGCCCTGACGATCCCCGTCGACATTCGCAATGTCTGCGTCCTGCTGGCCCCGGCCTTCTCCGGCCTGACGGCTTACGCGGCGTACCTCCTGACCAACGAGATGACCACGTCGCCTTCCGCCGGCCTGCTCGCCGCGGCGTTCATGGGCATCACCCCCGGCTACATCTCGCGTTCCGTCGCCGGCAGCTACGACAACGAGGCCATTGCCATCTTCTTGCTCGTTTTCACCTTTTACCTGTGGATCAAGGCCCTGAAGCTGGGCTCCATGCTCTGGGGTGGTCTGTGTGCTCTCTTCTACGGCTACATGGTGGCCTCGTGGGGTGGCTACGCCTTCATTACCTGCCTGCTGCCCTGCACGCCTTTGTCCTGATCTGCATGGGCCGCTACAGCACCCGCCTCTACGTGTCCTACACCACCTGGTACGCCCTGGGCACGTTGGCCAGCATGCAGATTCCGTTTGTCGGTTTCCTGCCCGTCCGCACCAGCGAGCACATGCCTGCGCTGGGCATTTTTGGCTTCCTGCAGCTCCTGGCGTTCCTTGACTACGTGCGGTCCGTCGTTCCCAGCCGCCAGTTCCAGAGCTTCCTGCTTCTGTCGGCTTTTAGCGTTTTCTCGATTGGCCTGCTGGGCCTCGTCATTGCCACGACGGCCGGTGTCATTGCACCGTGGAGCGGCCGTTTCTACTCGCTGTGGGATACCGGCTACGCCAAGATCCACATCCCCATTATTGCGTCCGTCTCGGAGCACCAGCCGACCGCCTGGCCCGCCTTCTTCTTCGACCTCAACTTCCTCATCTGGCTGTTCCCTGCCGCGTGTACCTCTGCTTCCAGACCCTCGCCGACGAGCACGTCTTTATTGTCGTTTACGCGCTGTTCGGCAGCTACTTTGCTGGTGTCATGGTTCGTCTTATGCTCACGCTAACACCTGTTGTCTGTGTGGCCGCGGCAATAACTGTGTCATCGCTGCTTGAACAGCTACCTCAACGCCAAGAGCCCCGACCCGGACGCGGTGGCCGCCCAGGAGGAGAACGCCGACAAGAAGCCGGCCAAGGGCGGCCTCAAGTCGACCAGCCGCCCCTTTGTTGGCGTGTACACGTTCCTGTCCAAGTCTCTTGTGACGGGTGCAGTCATCATCTACCTCATCATGTTCGTGGCACACTGCACGTGGGTGACGTCCAACGCGTACTCGTCGCCGTCCGTTGTGCTGGCCAGCAAGATGCCCGACGGTAGCCAGCATATCATCGACGACTACCGCGAGGCCTATCAGTGGCTGCGCCAGAACACGGCCAAGGACGCCAAGATCATGTCGTGGTGGGACTACGGCTACCAGATCGGCGGCATGGCCGACCGCCCCACGCTGGTCGACAACAACACCTGGAACAACACGCACATTGCCACCGTGGGCAAGGCCATGAGCTCGCGCGAGGAGGTCAGCTACCCAATCATGAAGGCACATGAGGTGGACTACGTGCTGGTCGTCTTTGGCGGTCTGCTGGGCTACTCGGGCGACGACATTAACAAGTTCTTGTGGATGGTCCGCATTGCCGAGGGCATCTGGCCGGATGAGGTCAAGGAGCGCGAGTTCTTCACCGCGCGCGGCGAGTACCGCGTCGACGAGGAGGCCACCGATACGATGAAGAACAGTTTAATGTACAAGATGTCGTACCACAACTATCAGTCGCTGTTCCCGCCGGTCAGGCCCAGGATCGCGTTCGTGGCTCGCGCCTGCCCGACAAGAGCCCCACGCTCAACACACTCGAGGAGGCCTACACCAGTGAGAACTGGATCATCCGCATCTACAAGGTCAAGGACTATGACAACGTGGGCCGGGACCACGGCGCCGTCGCGTCCTTTGAGCAGGGCCACAAGAAGAAGAAGGCCAGCAAGCGCAAGGGCGCCCGTGTCCTTCGCCTGGATTGAGGAGGAAGAGGCTGGTGCGGTGGTTAATCACTGAAAGAGGAGAGAGAAAAAATGTTTCGAGTCCAAACACAAAGAGTGCGGTTACAGTGGGATTTTCTTTGTCATTTTTCGTTTTAAGTTATAAAAGGACACCGGCAGAAGAGAGACAGCAAATGCTCTTCTTCTCTATGCCTCCATGTATAAAAGATATATTTGAAAAAAAGGGGCTCCTTTAAAAGTGCAGCAAAGGCTGTTACAGGAAAGAACTTGGGGACTGTCACGACGTCCCCCCCAATCTGTCGTTTTTAAACGCACAACCTAGCAATACTCATTTTCTTTTTTTCGTTCATCTCGCCCAACTCGTTGCATTGTCAACGCCTTTCATCAATGCCATTCATTGTAACACATTATAAACACACTGTCGGATTGCAGCTCGTACTTGCCATTTGTCGGTGTCCGCACTCGCCCGCGCCTGCCGTTTAAAAATCAAAATGCACACCCAACGAAAAACGAACACAAACTTCCAAAACAGGAAGTCGCGACCATCGTCCCTTCCTGTTCTGTCAAGAAATATCCCATGCCTACACCGCACAAATAAGGGTCCCTCCTTCCTCCAATTTTCATCATACTTCTTCCCTTCTTCCTTCCTCCTCTTCTTTCCTTCCTTGTGCCCTCTTCACCCCCTTTTTTCGCTTCATCACCTCACCACACTTCACGATCGCTTTAATTTTTCGCATTTTGAGCCTCGTCAGTTCCAGCCTGCGCATATGTATTTGCTTCCCCTGTATTTTATTGTGTATTGTATGCTTCTTTCTTTGTTTGGTTTCCCCCGTTTATCCCACCTTCGCGGCGGCATCTCGCCCGATGCTCTCCGTGACCGTCCTCGGCATCACGAGTAAGAGGCCCCTCTTCAATGCTTGTTCACATCGTATGCCTGTGTGCGGTTGTCTGACTCTACTTCCCTTCCAGTGCCGCTGTGGACTGCTCCAACCACGCTCGCCGCAGTGAGCGAAAGAGCGGTGGGCGCCGCCCCGACCACGGCCTTGTCTCGCCCGAAGCTGGCAAGCCTCAACAACAGCAGTCCTGTCCGCTTCGCCCGTCGTCTCGACTTACACCCTCGGACCTCTCTAGCTCGGCCAACCGCAGCGGAGGCGGCAGCGGTCGCTCGTCTCGCACATCGGGCATGATAATGAGCCTTTTTGGTCGGCGGTCCAGTCGCCGTGAGCGATCAGACTCGGATCCGCCCTCGCCACGCCGCGTTCCTCTTGTTGAAGACGTCTTCCTCAAGGCCTCAGCCCCGGCTACATTCGCAATAACACGGGCTGGGAGAATATGCCGGCTCCGCCCTATGAACACGCGGCATCGGGTGCGGCCGCAACCACAGGAGGACCAACCACGGGAGCGCCGTATGCCTTGTCCAAACATCCCAGCGCACATCTACTTGCTCCAGCCCCAGCAGCCGTGACAATGCGTCCTGGCAGCAGCAGCAAGGAGAGCCCTTGTACTTTTGTGGGCCAGTCCAATGTCTCGACCCCGGCGACTACCTATCACCACCCACAGCTCGTGTCTCCCTACTACACATACCCTCACCATAACATGTACCAGTGGGGGGCTGCAGGCGTTCCTGCTCCGATGATGCCTGTTCCAATGCCTGTCCATGGGTTTGTTCCCAGCGAAGCATGACTGCACAAGGTTTAGCCTCCCAGGTGTCGCCAAGCAACGAAAATACCGAGCGCTCTCGCCACCGCTCGCCAGAGTCTGATGCCAGCTCGCGTGTAGGGAGGCGCAGAGAGCATGACGTAACATCTGCTCAGAGACGAGCTGGCCGTCATTCGCGGCAGCCCTCCTGCGACTCGTCTGTGGCCGAGCCTCCTCAGCGTCCGCGCCAACGGACACCACGCAGCCGCTCTCGTCGTCGTGAGCATCGCCGTTCGTCTCCCGACCGACGAGACTACACCAGCACGCGGTCTACACCAAAGAAGATTCGAGCACATATCTGTAATGGCTGTGGCCGAGTCCGGTCCGCAAGTTCCATGACGCCAACCCGCTCCGCCCTGGCAAGAAACCAATCGTCAACTTCTGCCGCAAGTGCCGCAGCCTGTTTGACATGGAGCACGATGACTAGGAAGCATCGAGCAGCCAGAGAAACGAGCGGCGTAACAAGGACAAGGGCAAGGGCAAGGACAAAATTCGAGAAACCAGCCGTCAGGCCTTGGACGACCATGGACCGGACGATGTGCAGTAAGTCGTTGCCGACATCCCAACTTTATACACTTTTCATTAATCTAACGTCGAAACTTCCTAGGAGTCTCCAGTTTCTGTAGCCAAAGATTGCAGTCCGTCTTCCTCCGCCACAGCCAAGGCAACGAGAACTGTGTCACGCTCTTCCACCATGACCGCAGTATCCAATGGCCACGCAACGGGTACTCAGCTCCAGCCTAAAACGGTAGCCGACGACAGCGAGAAAGTTGACACCAGAGATGTCGCAGGCGTCTCGCCGGAGCAGCCTCGCCGTATCGTATCGGCTGACAGCTTCAAGAAACCAAGAGGCTATCAACCGCCGACCGTGGAGTCGGTTTTGGACACAGACGACGAGTGCATATCCCTTTGCCAGTCATGCGATGAAAGGGAGGCTGGTGAAACGAGTGAGAGTGACAAGGTTTTTCTTGACACAATCGATGCCGACACTCTCAAAGCCAGCTCGCCAATTGGTTCTCTCCACCACGACGCCACTGATGCTCCGAACGATGCCACGCATCCACAAAGGGGAACCGACACTGGAGAGCACCGTATGGAAATCGAGCCTCATTACCCCTCGAGCAATGTGAGGTTTCATGAGGCCGAAGATCTCGAGCCCGTCCAGCCCAGTCGGCATCCGTGTGCAGACTTTCACTTCCACAAAGGCCTGCCGCCGCTTGAGCCGGTCAACCAGAATCTACCAGTGTCAAAGACCCTTCGCCGTCTGTCTCTGACTATGCCAACCTTGAAAAATATTCAAAGCACCATGGGATGTCCAAGGAGAACCAGGTCCCTTGTTTCTCTCAGAGCGTGCGGGCCTGCTGTGGACATTTCGATCCAGGCTACCATCACTACGGCTTGAACGTCAACCAGTGCACCCGTCTCTAGCAGCACAGAAAAGCCGCGACGTTCTCGGCTCTCCCGTGCAGCCAGTCACCAGTGGCAGAAATGAAAGTGGGCGGCGCAGTCCTCTTGTTCCTCGCTGTAACAAGGGCCACGAGCCTCGCACCTTTAGCGTCCACACGACAAGCCCGTCTATTGCCTCTGAGCACCTATACAGTCAGAAGCATAATAATGGGTGTATCCCGTCCGGACCAGTGTCACCAGAGCAATGTCCTCATTCACCCCCTTCAATGAACAAGATTATGGCAGGTGGGCTGGCTGGCAACCTCGTCGGCGTGCAAGGCGCTCGCATGACAGCATGTACTCTGCCGAGGACGGCCTGCTCTGTCGGACTGCGACGAGGAGGAGACCGAGCTGTCCCGCCGTTCCTATGCGGCTGAAGAACAAGGTCTGCCCGACGAAGATGAGGAGCCCTATGACCCTGTCGCTCACCTGGGTCAAGGGATGCCGCCGTACAATTTTGACTTGTTCTCCGAGGTGTCGTCTAAATATGCACCCGAAAACAGCTCCTACAGTGAGCAATCTGCTCCACGCGGCGACTTTTACAATGGCGAGGACATCAACAAATTGTTTAGCGGCACCAGCAGTTTCTATGGCTCGTACAATTACGGTAATGCGGAACAGGAACCACCTGGCCGTCGGCACCGCTTTGACGACGATCCAATCGTGCCCGATTACAACTTTGACCTGTTTTCATCAGACGAGACGAACCGATGGAGTCCATCTCCTCCAGCAGGCCGGACGAGCAGCCGTCGATCGAGCCACAGTGGCCGTGCAAGCACCGGCAAGAACATTGAAGACTCGTCGCTGCAGCCGAGCCGGCAGACTTTGCTTGTAGTGCGGAGACGGTCTCCTCTGTGTGGAGAAGATGAAGACGTCCACGGCAGCTCGCCAGCGGGGTCTGCTGCACCTTTGACAGACCTCCGCCACATGCCAACAATGGAGGTCGAGGAGTACGACGGCACCGACGACGAGACAAATAACAGCTACGGCGTCGACGGCACCCAGACCCTGGTCAGCACGGCGCAGCGGATGATCGACTGCGAAGTCATCTCCAACCCTGAGGAGGCAGATGAGCGCGGCTTTCAGAACCGCGGAAGCAGCGTCAAGTGCCGGTGAGTTTTTTCTCTTCTCCCTTCTTTTTTCTTTTCTTTTTTCCTCTTCAGTGTGTTCATAATAAGTGAAGCGAAGCTAACGTCAACAGCGCCTCTATCCGCACATTTGAGACGGCATGCTGAGATATGACTGCATTTTTCATATTGTCCATATAGTACATTTCTGATGTAGCCATAATACGGGGTATTTCGGCCGTGGCATATGCGATCAAGCGCTGCTATGTGTCTCATTTCTGCAAGCCATGTTGTTCCTTTGTTTGCTTTCTTCCCAGGTCTCTTTCTTCATCTGCACTGTCGATCTACGCTTCGTTTATTTTGGTAAATTGCACCTACTATGCTGTATATTTGTTGTTAGTCCCCAAGCGGAGGGATGATGCTGATTTTGTCGGCCGAGAACTCTTGTCTCGCAGAATTGACGAGCTAAATATCAATAGCATTGGAGTATTTGTTGTCATATGTTGTGGTATAGGAAGAAATAATGTGGCAGTTGCTGGTAATATGAGTTAAGCGGGAAGCATATGGCGAGACAAAATCAAAGTTGTTAAACAAACCTCTTGCAATCTCATAATGAATAAAAGTAACTGTCTTGAAAGAAAATACATTAAATAAAAATAAAAATAAAAATAAATTGGATGCACAGTACACGTGAAAACGTGAAAAATTAAAGGAATATATATTTCTTCCATCTTTCTCTCCATCTTGACTCCTTCTACCACACTCTTTTCAGTCTATTCCCCTCCACCCCCCGTCTCACTCTCGTCAAAAGACGTGTCGTCGCTCCTGTTTTCCAAATCGGGTTAGCACCGACCCGTGTTAGCCCAACATCAACAGCTGCATCGATACAACTGTCTCGATAATCGATGAGGCAGGTGAGCCTTTTATTTTGGCAGGTGTTAGCGAGCTGAACCGCGACGACTTTGCGCTGCTCTTCCCTCCTCTCTCCTACAGCAGAGTCCTCGCCCAGAAGGCGGCCTGCAGCTCGAGGCACGCCTTGATCGTCTTGTCCATGACGAAGCCGTGACCTTCTCCCTCAAAAATGGTCACCTCTACATCCTGACCCAACGCCTGCATCGCCTCGGCCATCCGCGTTGTCTGCCACGCCGGCACAATCGTGTCGCTGTCGCCTTGCAGCAGCAGCAGCGGGGCCTTTATCTTTTCCGTGTGATACAACGCGCTGCGCTCTCTAAACAAAGCCGCAACCTCCTCTTCCGTCCTTCCCTCCCTTGTCCCCAGCACCAGCGACTCGACATACCGGCTCTCAAACTTGTGCGTGCCCTCGACAAACTCGGCCAGGCTGCTGATGCCGTACAGGGCCACGCCCCGCGGTCCACACGTCCGGGTGCAGGTACAGCGCCTGCATCACGGCATACCCGCCCGCGCTCTCACCAACGATGCCCACCCGGCGTACATCTATGAGGCCCTCCTCTGCGAGGTACGAAACGCAGCTCGCCGCGTCGTCAATGTCGGCGGCTCCCCAGTTCCCATTCAGCAGATCGCGGTACGCCCGGCCGTAGCCCGTGGACCCGACGTGGTTGACGAGCACGTAGGCGTACCCGCGCGAGGTCCAGTACTGCGTGGACAGCGCAAGCCCGGGCGGGACGTGGTAGGTGGGCCCGCCGTGCATCCAGACGAGCAACGGCGGTTTTGTGTCGGGTGGTGCGGTGTACCTGGTGTTTTTGGGGGGAACAAACCAAGCGTGGGCGGAGCCGTTTGCGTGTTTTCTCCGGCCGTAGATTTGGGGGAAAGTAATGTGCTGTGCCTGCGAGAGGACAGACGCAGCGAGGTCGAGGTGGTGGACTGTGGCCTTGAGAAGGCTCAGGGTGGCACTTTTCCCTTCCGCCTCGCCGTGCAGGTCAACACGATAGCATGCCTGGGGCAAGGTGCGTGTGCTGCCAAGGACGGCAAACGACGACGACGAGATGCGGGCAAGGGCATTCTTCTGAATGTCCACAAGGGGCAGTGCCAAGTCAGTCCACCCGTTGGTCGCGAGGTCGATCGAGACAAGGTTGGACGTGGCGTTGAGCGTGGCAGACGCAACGAGAGTGTTGTCATCTAGCTGGATATACGTGCAGCTGGGGGGTGGGGTTAGCGTTGTATTTTTCACCAACGGCGCGTTATATGCGTATGAAAAGAGAAAAAGAAAAAAAGAAAAAAAAAAGGGCACAGGTGGCTTACTTTCCCAGACACGGCTCTCGGCTGCCAAACTCTGCCGTCTCCAGCCCGGCCAAAGAAACATGTGCAGACGTCTCCCCGTCAAACCGGTACAGCTGCCAGTAGCCCGACTTGTCGCTGACGTAAAACAGCGTGCCATCGACGCCCCATCGCGGCTGGCAGATGCTCTCGACGCCGGCCTTGCCAGACACCAGCCGCCTCTGCAAGACAGCCCCTGCCGTGGAGTCCCACTCTGCCACGTACAGCTCTGTTCCCGACCACGGCATGTCCGGGTGGTTCCACTGCGTCCAGCACAGTCTCTTCCCGTCGGGGCTGAACTGCGGGTGCTCGTAAAAGTCGGCGCCCTGCAGGATCGTAGAGACGTTGCCCGTCAGTGCGTGGATGGCCACGACGGTGTTTTCCACGCCATCTACTCCCTCTCTTTCTTTAACATTTTCTGGCAGATGCGTCTCGCGCACAGCCAGAATCCACGCGTGCGTCGCCGTCGGACAGACAGAGAACTCGCCAAAGCGCACGGCCGGGTCCGGCGCCACGACGACGTCCACCTTGCCCGACGACGGGTCGAGCAGGTGGCAGACGCCGTTGCTGGGGTGGCTCGTAAACAGGATCCCGCCCTCGGGGTGTATGGCCATGGAGCCGCCGCCGTACTCGTGGATGGTGCCCATGGCGTTGTACTCGGCCGGCAGGACGTCTTTGCTGCAAGCGGGGCCTGTCAGCTCCACGATGGCATGTCGTCCGCCCTCACTGGGCCGCGACTCGAGCACGAAAATGCGGCCATGTTTCTTTCTCGTCAGCTTTGTTTCTTTCTTTCTCTCTCTCTCTCTCTATCCCCTTCTCAAGCGTACATCAGTCGCGATCCCTCGAATTGGATGCTGTCGCCGGCAAGGTGCTCGGCCGTGATTGGGCTGCGCCATGTTCCGTATGGTGCGGTGGTCGCCTCGGTAGGCGGCTCTGCCATTGTGAGAGATGTTTGGGAAGCAGGGCTGATCCGATGTCAATTGATGTTTCTGGAGCGAGAAGTCGTTTGGGGTTTCTTCCTGTCGAGACTCGCAGCATCCTGTTTTGGACTAGCGTCAATTCTAAATCCGCTTCGGCACGATGCCAGCCATTTTAGGAAAGTGACAGCGATGATGTGTAATTCAACTGTCGGCGTCGCCAGAGACAACACGACCAGCCAAATGTTCTGCTTTGTACAGACCACACTGACAGCAATCGGCTGTCAAGAATAATTCCGTAAAAAATAGATTCGAGATAACATCAAATGCCAATCAACACTTGGGTCTCCTCCTCCTCGCCGACATGTCCTTCAACGCAGCCACCAACGTCTACATGCGGCTTCATTGTGCTGGGTAAGGGCCAGCGCTAGAACATTGTCAAAGTCGACAAGATCCACAACTGCAAGGGCATTGTCAATGGCCAATACTGGTACTGTGGATGCGTTCAAGGTAGTAGTAACAAGTGCATGGCGGGCATGATGCTGCCAAGGCTGTAGGGAAGGGCGCTTGATCATGACCGTGTGAATGGCGGTAGATGCATAATGGCAGCGCTCGTGTCACCATCAAAATCGACTCTTATCTACCGCCAACTCGTTTGCCGTAAGAAACACTCGCACTCCCTGGTACATGGTGTCTCGAGAAGGGGGCAGAAAAGGGCCTAGAAAGGCTCGCCAAGAACCGGAGAGAGACAAAGTCTCCGGGGAAAGAATACGAGAATACACGAAGGGAAAGAGTAGGAGAAAACATGACGCAAGCAACTGTTGCGTGCTGGCAAAAGGCAGCGCTCGCTGTTTCGGTGGTAAATATTGAGACAATGGCTGTATTAAAGAGGTTTCTAGCGGCCGAGCCGGCGTATTGCAGCCAAAATAAACGAGAAACAACGAACGTATAAAAGCGGCAGGCATAGGAACCACGTGGTGCTGCCGGTGTGGTGGCGGTCTTCGCTCCATTTGATTTTGCCATGAGAATAACGAAGCTGCAACGGACGTTCTTATGGCTGTACATTGTCGCAAAAAAGGAAAGAGCAGATGTGCTTACATCGGCAAGTTGAAGCCTTCCAAAAAAAGAAAGAGCGAGCCCTTATCTGTCGAAATATGTGAGGCAGGAGCGGCCGTGTCTGGTGATCAATCGCGGCAGGTACGATGCAGAATCAGCTTAGCGTGTTTACCCCCCTTTTTGCATCAAGGACTGCTCCTTCCTCACCAGCCCTTTGCTCCTTCCCATCTTGTCTATGCTGTTGACGGCCATACCTTGCCATCCTGACCTTTCGTCTCCTCTATTCATCAAATTGAGCTTGCTTCTCTTTTCTGCATCTCTTTTCTGCACTTCTTCCCATCGCCTCGTCGGCAACCAAACTTGACGACACATACCTGGTGCCCTCACCGACGGCCCGCTCGCTCGGCTGCGCACACCTTGCTCACCCGAATGCCGTACCGCTTTGGATCCTTCTTGATATCCATCCGCTCTTTGCCAATCCGTGGATCTCGTCACTCTGATGCAAGCCAGGCAAGAGCTCTCCGCTGCCGCATCCTAGCACGGAAGCCATTGGAGAGTATTGGAGGCAGTTATTAACTGGAATATAGACAGGGAAGCACGTCAACCGGGAGCATCGCTGGCCCTTTGATGTTCTTCCACCGTGCCCCCCTCCCCTTCCCGCCTCCGCATTTGCTATTCTTGACTTACTTGACTTCCTTCTAGGCCATTGCTTGTCCCTCATCCTATGCCGTCCTCCACATTGTCGACGAGCCGCTTCGCATGGCCTGCTCCCACTGGTACAAGCACAGCTCCAAACCACCTAGGCCCCAGATGCGGTAACGCCAAGGAGAAGAGGGACTGACATATCCTCTCTCACTCTGTCCTCCCACCAACCACGGCACAATTACCTGCCTAATACGGGCTGCGGGCCGTCAAAGGCCAAGAGCAACAACTCGTTACCCCGTTGCATCGGTGGGAGAACTAAACTGCGACTGCGGCCTTTGAGGGGTTCGAGTAGTTTGTGACATTGGAGAGTGCATCCTTGCCGGTTTCAAACAAACAAAACAAAACAACCTTCCCGTCAGTTCGAACAGAACAAGCTGCATGCGGGACCCTGGCACAAAGCACTAACGAATACCAAGTAGGTATCGACAAAAGTGCCGCATCCCAGTTGTGCCCCGAGGTGCCCCGATGCGATGGCCTGTCTGTAAGATACCTTGACTGCTGCCAAACAATGGTGTCCTGCTCGCTCTTTGAATACGCCGAATACCAAAACGCGCGTTTGCCCCTTGCCACCTATTTTCGGACAAGACCTCGAGCACGAGCAGCAAACAAGAATTCCAAACAAGGAGTCCTGGGCTGCCTCTTCTGATGGCACAGAAGCAAGCCCTATCCTCTGTTTCCCTGGTTAGGCTGGTTAGGGCGAGCATTGACGCGGATGTCGTTGGCGACCTGCTCTGCAAACTCTACAACTCTGCAACTCTTCAACCTCCCTGCCTCGCCATGCCCCTCTGTACCCCTCCCGTCCGCGAAGCCACCAGTATTTGTCAAGTTTCAACTGGCTTCTTCCTCCTGCCATTTTCTGCAGCACAACAGAGGCCAAAGTTCGGCCCCGCTCTGGCATGCCACTGTCGTGTCGGCGTGGTTTCTTGGCGATCCTGTCTCGAAATGCGGAAATCCTCAGAAGTCGGTCTAGGCTCGCCGGCAGCTTCTCCCTTGTCCCCCTCTCCACATCAACATACGTGGCACAGTGCACCCACGAGATAAACGAGGAGTTGGTCAAACTGCTCCATACAGCCGCCGCTCTCGCCAACAAGCTCCATCTCCACTGGCCCCGTCGACGTTTATGCGATGCGGTTATTTTGGTGATCGACTGCAAGGATCCCGTCTGGAGGGTTCCATCAGGGATACGGTCGCACCATGCGCTTGCGAGTTGCACATATGCCCACCCCGTCAATATGCTGGAGCAACGACCCGGCGTTGCAGACAATTGTGTCGAAAACTCAAAGGAAGGCTCCAATCACACCTCGTCAACTCAAAAAAAAGGGGAAAAGTGTGAGGAGTACGCCCCAGGAAACTCTTGTCTTTGCGGTCTCGCCTCCGAAACGTCGCCGTCGTCCATTGATAATACCTGTTTTTTTTTTTTTTTTGCGCCCAGCACACGATCGCTTGCCTGTCTCGTCTCGCTCTCCTGTCTCTCGCTTCTGCGCGCATGACACTGACAGAGTACAGCGCCTTTTTACCCTCGTTTCATTTCAATCACCAAAATAGAACGAAAGGCTCCATGCTGGTACCACACTTTGTTCTCCAGACGGGTTTGACGGGCCTGGCAGTGCTTCTTTCCACCTGTGACATTCCAAAAAGAGTGTAGCGCCTCATCTACACTGACAGGCCCTGGAAAGACATGCCACCAGCCTTGCGCCGCGTGCGCAAGTGTCAAACCAAGTTTTGTCCAGTGCTCCGTATTATGTCGGCAATTGCAAACGGTTAGAGCCTTGGCCCTAGGGCATCGACAATTTGAGCCTCATGCAGGTCCATGTTTATGGGTACTTGCAGAGGGAATCGGTGGCTCGATTTGTTTTGAGGTATGTCCAGAATTGTTCACACATCCACACTCATGCACAATGAGAAGGGAAAAAAAGAAATAAGAAAGAAGGAAATAACAAAAGAATGCAGAACGCTTATTTGTGCAGGGTCCCCTGCACGCCCAATTATCCTCAGCACATTAATAGCACCCAGTCCCGAACAAATGGACTGTGGATACGTTGTCAACGTTGCAACGGCGGTTCCGGAGCAGAAGCAAGAGGCATGGGCAGGCTCCATGAATCCATGAATCCATGAATTGTCCGATACAGGAACCGCGGACGGCCAGCTTTGAAGGTGGCAGTTTCACCTCCTGTCCAGATCACTGCATCCAAGAAAAGGATGCACCCTGTCAGTTTTCGTATCCTGCCATGTCGCCCAAAAGAGAGTGCCTTGCCGACGTCGACAACCGCAAGCGACAGGACTGGCATACAAACCAAGGCCTGGTGCTGGGTCTTCCTTGGCCGCACTCCATTCTTGTAAGTTATTTTTGAAGACTCAATGCATCACACTAGCTCCAGTCCACTAATGAAGCAGAGCAGGCAGTTTCGTTCGACCTAGCCACTCAAGAGGTGCCCAGCCTTTCATGTCGCAAAGAAAAAGAAACCCGTTTCAAACTTTGTTGCGGCTCTACGAGTACGCACGCAGAGAGATCACCAGCAGCAGGAATCAGGGCCAGATCTGTTTCACCTGTGGCAGTCGCAAAATAAGGGCAATCCAACCAAGCGTCCGTGTGATAATATTCCACGCGTCTGTGTGTTGCCCGCCCATCTAGCAAGGATGCTGCAGCAACGTTTCCAATGGCCGGAAATATTGGTGCTTTAGTCCCCGTTGAGCAGACATTTACCGCATACCCCTTTGCACAGACAGTGGCCTGGCCAGGCCTAGGATCAACGCGGGGGTCTGGAGGCGACACAGCAACTCTGTTTTTATCGATCCTCGCTCCTCGTGCTGGCATATCCCCTGGACGTGTCTTCCCCAATCTGTCAGTCCATACGAGGACGTTGCCGCCCGCCCAAATTGAGCCCTGGCAGCATCTACAAATGAGGCAGCAGCCGATGCAAGACAGGCACACCTACTCCTTATTGTCATTGCCGGCAAGAGCGGCTTCTCTATGCGTCTGGCCCTGAAGTATCTTACTCCGCAACACCACCAGGGTACTCGCACATGGCAAGCAAAGGGAAAAAAACCCGGGTTGCACAATGGCCGCTTCTTCCCAAATGGCTTCCATAATGAAGAGATGGCAGTATGTGCCTGAGACGCCGCCAACAGCCCAGGCACTTCTTTTTTCTTTTCTTTTCTTTTCTTTTCTTTTCTTTTCTTTTGTTTTCCATTTGTTTTCCATGGAAGAAAGAGGTCGCCTGGAAAAGATAAAAGACAAGAGAAGAGTGCCTGGCACTCGTTGCAGATGGATTTCGCAATCCACACCCCTCCGTGCCCCCCAGTTCTCCTACCCTTAAAGAGACGGCGAGAGACCCCGCATCGTCATCATCACAAGACGCGGTGGAACCCTGCTCGCTCACGGTGGAAGCCATCCACAGGCTGTCCATTATCCAACTGGGAAGGACGTTGAAAGAAAGACAGGCGTCTTGCACACTAAAATGCAAAATGAGGTCTGCTTTGCAAAGCAACAGAAGGCTGTGAGGACCGGACAGGACAGCACGAGGAGACTGGGATTTGGGAGACTTGTGTGATTGAAGTAATTGAGGAGATTGAGGAGATTGGGGAGATTGAGTGAGCATCAAGCTTGACCTCGTCTAGCCTGGCCTGCATGGCAGTTCAGATTTCGACCAGGGCCTGCCAGCATTTCGCTAACATTTCAGCTTACACTGTGCCAAAATGCCCAAGAATCAGCTTCCAGGATGTCATCAAACGGACCGGGGTGGTGCCTTGTCTGCCGTTTCTCTCCTCCAAGCCTCGAAGAAGCCTCAAAGCCTCAAAGCCTCGAAGCTTGATGGGGTTTGATGCTTGTTTGGGGGCAAATAAAAGAAAGAGTCGAAGGAGAAGGGGTTGCGGGCGAGTGGGCCTTGTTGCCGCAATCATGCTTGTCGAAACATCAGCAACCTGCTCGTTGACCTGAACGTGGGTTTTTCTGGTCTTTTTGGTCTTTTCTGGTCTGCGACCTGCCACAGCGTATCATCGCAAGGGTCTTGGGGGACCCGCGACTGGGCAAAGGACACCACGACAGGCCAGACGAACGAAGAAACAACGATCTTCCCAGGTGCGCTCCCTCCCGCTATCGGGATCAACCCGCGTCCTAGGGGCGTTCTCACACGAATGGCATCGCAGCCATTGGCCCAGTCGCTCGTGCTTCTTGTTCCCCTTCCTGGCTGCCTTTGGCTTTGCCTCAACTGGACGACAGACTGACTGCTCGAGCCATGCCTGCCCCTCTCCCCTTGTCCTGTCTCTGGCCGTCCATCCTCACCCAAAGGGAATCCAAGACGGAGTCTGGGAGTACATAATGTCGCCCACGACCGCCTCTTTCTTCACCCCGCCGATATTCTCTCACTTGCTCCTTTCCTACGCTCGATACATCCCATATTTGATCTTTCCCCTGCATTCATCTATCCCAACGACATCCCATCGCAACAAAGCGCATCGTGAGATCGTCGCTCGCCACAGTCCATCCTCCCAATCTCTCTCCTTGCCCAGATTCCTCCTCGTCTCTTTCTACCCAACGTCTCTCGTTTCCTCCTCGTCTCTTTCTACCCAACGTCTCTCGTTTCCTGCCAGTCTATATTGGCGACCGGCTGAAATATCCAGAGGCCGGAAGGCTGAAACCACAACACAATTCTCGCTTTTGTTTCTTCTCGAGACAAACGTCCGCTTTCCGTCGGCCAAGAAGTCGTCGACCGTCGAGGCAACGTCAGCCATTTTGGTCGGCAGCCTGGGATCCCCGGCAGAAAAAGAAGCAAAAGGAGAAAGGTAAGATGCAGATGCCTGGCCTTCCTCATCACCATCTCCTGTCTCTCCCTCTTCTGTCGATACACTTGTTCTCTCCCCGCATAAACGTGTCCGAAAAGTCCATAGCATCAACCGCGTCGTCTTCTAGAACATATAGCGCCTTCTTCTTTCCAGTCATTCATTCGCTCAAAAAGCTGTGTTCAGACTGCTGCTTTGCCAATCGCGGATCACACATGCTCTTTGATGCACTAGAGCCCAGCTAGCACAATCTCGTTCGTCTTTGGGCTCGCCCACATATCGCGAACTCGTTCTCCGCCCAGACACTGACGACAGACGTTACAGCACTTGAACAAAAATATATATCACATTCAGAATGGCGAAATTAATTCATTGGGTATGACAGCGAGTGCCCCAAGATTGTTCGGCTTCTGGCCTCCTTTGCTAACTATGCGTGTTCCTCCAGAGGCCTAGCTTGGCACACAGAGGAGACAACCTCCGGCAAAAGTTTGAGGAGTATGGTGTTGTCGAAGAAGCGGTACGTGAATAACTGCCCCCCTTTTTTGAATGGTGCTCTTCTTTCCCTTCCCACAGGGTACGTCAATCGATCCGAGTCACTACATCCTCACGAGATTTGTTGGTGGAGCTGCCGCCAAGAGACTTGTGGTCGCGACGGGAACGAACGGTGCGGAGGAGGGAGGGAAAGAAGAGAGTGAAAACAAAAAGAAAGAAAGAAAGAAAAATAGAGGGAAAAAAACAAGGAAACAAGGAAAATTTAATAGGGCTCATGATCGTCTAACCCTTTTTGTTGTGCTCCTGCCGTTTCCCTTGGACTCCAGGTGGTTGTCAAAGATCGCGACACTGGCCGCAGTAGAGGCTTTGGCTTCGTCCGGTACACAAACGATGCCGACGCCCAAAAGGCCATCACGGCGATGAACAATATTGAGTGAGAGCGCGCGAGATCGTCCATTTTTGATTTTGTGCGGTCTTTTTCACACTCCTGCTGGCACGGGTTCTGACCTTTGCGACAATGCTGTTTAGATTTGACGGACGGACTATCCGAGTCGACAGAGCATCGGACGCTGGCCCACGAGGAGGCTTCTCCGGACGTGGCGGCCCCGGCGGTTACGGCCAGCGAGGGGGATATGGCGGCGGACAGCCGATGCAGCAGATGCCGTATGGTGTGGCGCCTCAGGGCTACGGCATGTCGGGCCCGCCAATGTACGGCCAGTCCTACGGCCGCGGCGGCTACCCTCCGCAGGGTCACCAGTACGGTGGCCAGCCTGCCCAAGGTATGCTGTGAGAGGAGGAAGTGAGGAGGGAGGAACAGAAAAAGGTGGCACCACGATCTCTGCCTGTTTTGAATTCAACTGACATGTCGCAGGTTGGGGGCAACCGGTGTAACGGCTACCCGGACATGCAGCAGCAAGTGCCTCCCGGACAGCAGGCGCCGCAGCAGCCTCCGCAACAGCAACAGCCGCCCCAGGGTGGCCAGGGCTACTAGGAACTACCACCTCAAACAGCTCGAGCAGCCCATGGAGAGCGATGTGGCGGACAGACGGCTGCGCTTCCAACACCTACGAGGCCTTTGGAAGCTCGAAAGGAAATTGTGAGGGGAGGAAAACTGACAAGACAAAAAAAAGAAACGGAATGAAGACTCTTGGGCCGCAGGTCTGGGGAAATGTGGCCTTGCCTCTGTGTCTCTTTCTATTCATGGATCCGATGCCAAGATTTTGGATATCGAAATATCACCAGCACGCAAACGGGACGACAGTTGTACGAACACGATGGACGGCCGATGCTCGCTTCGGTCGATTTACATGATACCCTATTCAAGTTAGGATGCTCTTTATACACAAGCAACTCTTGACACGCGACACAAGTTCCCCCCTACTTCGACTCACCTTTCCATCTCCATTCATCCCGGCAAAAAAAAAAATCAGTGCCCCTCTTCTATTCGCTTTGTTCTGGTTTATATATTTTTGTCGCTTGGTATAAATGTTTTGTGTGTTTTTGTTTTACCGATATTGCCGTTCACGGGTTCGTACTTGCGTTTCTGTTATCAACCCAGACCGAATGAAAGAGAAGAGCCCATGACTGTCGCGGCATTTGGGTTATTGGGGCAAGGGGAACACATTGCAGATTTGGGTGAAGAATGGCTTTGCGGCTTAGGGAATACAACGGGGCAAAAGGTGGCCAGCATAGAAAAAATATGAAGCTGATGTGTTAGACGAGACGAGGATGCAATACGCCATGCCGTGGAGAGTCGTTGTCAACGTATATTTACACAGCATACGACGACACAACAACACACACGACAGCATGTGTTCCTGGTCATCAGTAACAGACAAGTCGGAGGGCAACGGCATCACCAGGATGGATGGTGCAGGGTCTCATACAGGAGGAGAAAGGTCTTTGCTGGCGTCGTCTTTGGAAAGAGAGTTTTTTGAGTCTCCAAAATTGCTTCTCAACTACCGTTGCTGTCTGGAAAAGCAACAACTCGGTCTGGTCTGGAGGCTGGGCCTTGGAATAAACAGGAGGAGACGCACGCATGATGCTGTGACTTCTTTTCTTCGTTTTTTGCGGCTCCATTTCGCGTCACGTCCGTTCCTCGTTGTCGATAGTTGGTCGTGCTCGCGAGGACACCTATGGCTCTGTCGGTGTTCCAGCCTGTGCTCGGGAGGACTGCACCTCGGCAGCAATCGCCCGCACGCGGTTTGACAGGTCCGTGACGTGCTCGTCACCGCTCGCGGGGCTCAGCTCGTCGAGTGCCTGCTCCAGCCCCCACAGGTAGTCCGGTTCGGCCCGCTCGGGCCCGTCGACGCAAATATGTGCGCCGCCAGCTTCTGCACGTCCTGTGGGCCCGTGAACTGCGGGTTCTCGGGCGTGCCAATGTACGCCATGGTCTGAAAGGGCTTGGCTCCCTCGTCGGCGGCCGGGTAAAATGGCGTGTAGTGGATGGTGTAGCCATTGATCTCGCGAATGTCGAGGTACTCGCGGACCTCGGCGGCATGGGCCGCATCGATCCGATAGGCGACGCCCCATACCTTGTCGTCGTCGCCGGCTGAATCGTGGCTGTCGGTCAACGTGGCCCAAAAGGAACGCTCAATAAGCGTGGCAACGCGACCGGGCGCCTCGGGCGTGCCCCGGTGGTCCTCACTGGCGTAAAGGCGGTGTCAGACGAAAACAAAGTTCAAATGTGCTCATCGTATGTTGTGTTTCTGCCCCAAGAAGTCCAAGAAGGAAATGAGAAGAGCACGCGACAAAGGTATATCGGCTTACCTTGCCTGTGAAAAGAAATGTTAGAACTTGTAGAGAGGCCGAGAAAACAAAAACAGGAAAGAGAGGGGAGAAGAAAAGAAAAACAAAACAAAACAGACAACTCACCTGCCAAAACCTGCGCTACATAGCCGGTCACCCATCCTGGCACACGACGGTCTGTCCGAGCGTCCGCTTGTCAGCTACTTTGGTCTCGAATGGCCACTGAGGGTTTGATATTTGGGATTTAGGATTTGAGAGAAGGACTCCTTACCAAAATGTGGTGGTGGTTTCCAGATAAGACTCCTGTGAGAGTAAACATTGTGAGAACCGGGAGCTGCAGCTGAACAAAAAAACAAAGAGAGAGGGGAGAGAAGGGCAGAAGGAGGGAAAGAAGAAGGCTGGAGAAGAGTAAAAATGAAGAGAAAGAAACAGGAGAACAGTGCTTGGCTGGCCATCCAGGTTCTGTGCTGCGACAAGATTGCCAATACTTTGTAATATATCCCCCGGGCCGTGCCTGTACCACAGGACACGGGACGCTGCAGTTCCAGCTCGTGCATGGCCCTAGAGGGTGAAGCCTCTCTACTCTCTCCCAAAGAGGACTTGGACTTACGCATAACCAAATATCCAAAACTCGCCCTCTGCAGCCGCGGCAGCTGTCAGAGCATTGTCGACTGTGCCTCTGGAACGGCACTCGCCGTCGGTGGCGGTTCGTTTCCTGTCATTTTTGTACAGGCGGGCGAAGACGGTGAAAGGATAGAAGACAGAAAAGGAGATGTTATCTTCTTTCTTCTCAGGTCTTAAAGGACGGTCTTGCTTTTCATTGGCCGTCTCTTTCTAGAAACAAAAGGGCAGCAGTTCGTGCAAGGATAGCCTTGTGTTAGGATAGGAGGGCTGATCGGTCGATTAAGGAGGCCGGCCTGCTCTGGCGAGTTGGTGATGAAACAGTAAAGGTACTCAAAGACTGCTGTGGCGAAGACAAGGTCAGTTTAAGGTTTTGTGTCGGATGCTGAGAAATCGAGCAGGACCGGCCGAAAAGGGCAGTTGCAATGGAGAAGGAGAAAGGCAAGATACACTCGGAATCGCGTAAAGGGTGATTTCGTCATTTGCGCCAGGCACAGAACCACTGTAACACGGGACATGCGGATCGCACCTGCTCTTTAGCGCATATTGTCGTTGCTTCCAGTTTATAAGGGCAGAGTACAACGCCGCCATATAAGATATCTTACGTTACTGGAAAGAACGATTGGATAAGCCGTTGCCAACGGCTCTTCCACCGTCACAAGGGGAAGGAAGGTGCCTGGGGCTACTGCTCCCCGTCACGGCTTTGACATCAACGGCCCAGGGACCAACCCCGCCAAAAAAGACAAGAGCCACCACCCCGTCTGCTCAATTGCCCGGAGGCCGGTGCCAAGACGGAGTGTGCGTGCTGTCCGTCAAGACTCTCAAACTACATACGTAGATAAAGAGCCCGGCGAGTAAGAGGCACAGGTGACGAAACGAAGCGGCAGGAGCGAATAGCCACCAGACACCAGCTCCTGCCACTTTCATGTCTTGCCAATGCTCGTCAGGCAAGAACGATGGGCTAGAGGCAAGACATACAGTAGACGCATGGTATGCCTCTCACAGCGCCACCGCCTCCTGCCTTTCGGGGCAGCTGCCGCGAGACCAGCTCGTCAGCTGAACGCGCAAAAGTGCTGCACTGCCACTCCCTTTAAACCTCGCTATAGAGCCGCGTGAGAATTATCGTACTCGTACAGCCATATTTCGGCACATCTGCCAAGGCACTTGCTCTTTCCTGGCCCATCTCGCAAGCCACTCCATCGCGCCTGCCAGGCTCAAGTCCCACTCCCAATTAGGTGTTGTGGAGGCTCTAGTTTTCGTCGTCATGGAAGGCGCACCTCAGGTTGCTCGCATCCCCTCCCCACGTCACCCCTCCACTACCTTGTATTCGTGCCCTTTTTAACTAGGCAAGAACGAGTCGCTCGCCCTAAAAGGAGAAGGAGAAGGAACCCAAGACCAAATGCTGCAAGAGAGAGGAGGAGCAAACTGCCTTGGCTACGATTATTACCTATTTATTTTCGGCCTCGTCACCATTTCTCGCGTTCTTCTCTCTTTTCTTTCGGCCCCTGTTTTCTTTCCCTCCTCCCTTCCGACATCATCTCGGATTCTTCAACGACACCTCGCTCCCGCTCTCGCAACTTCAGACGACTCGTGCGAACCCCGGCGTCATCCAGCCCTAGCGCGCCCAGCTCCTGAAAGTTCTGCAACATCTGCAGCCCCCTTCTTCTCTGCGTCGCAGCGTTTTCCTGCCTCGGGCAAGCTACGTCCTTCTTTCTTATTTCGTTCTCTTCGACCAGGCCCAGCAGCGCAGACTCTGAAACGTCGAGCTGCACCCACCCCTTCCGATAACCAAGCAGAGGGCTCTGGACCTTGCGACAAGTCGGCAGACAGAACTGCGAATTTGACTTTTGACTTGCTTCGATTCTCTTTCCAACAAACGGCATCGACGGTCTCTGGACGACCAGAAACGACAACGTCGGCAACTCGCATTTTGTGTACCCGTTCTCCGTACCGGACGGCAGCACTTTAAACAAACACCGACCGAGCACCCTACGCCGACAATGGCCTACCACAATCCCAACAACCCGGACGCCCTTCCGTGGTAAGTGTCCTCTTGATGCTGCATGCGCTTCCCGCGCTCCCGGACGGTTTCGCCTCCGCTGAAGCGCTTTCAAGATCGATCGAGGACCACCTGCTAACCATGAGCTTCGCAACAGGTTTGCTGAGCCTGAGAAGGTAAGAACCATTTATCGCAATACCGATGGAGTCCCCATGCCCAATATTGCATCACTGCATCGTTTGCACCTCCAGGGAACTACTAGAACAGCTAACGCAGCACCCAACTCCTCAGAAAGGAGGTGACAAGGTCAACACCAACCAGCCGCCACCAGCACAGAGCAGCGGCAGCTACCGTCCGCCACCGGCGCAACAGCAAAACTTTCGTCCCAGCAGCACAGCAGCAGCAAGCAGCAGCAGCAAGCCGCCGCCGCAGCAACAGCCCCCGAGGCGACAGCCCGAGCCGCTGTACCGGCAAGACGGAAGGCCGCTGTCGCCGGCAGTACCCCCGCGTGATGCGTACGGCAGCGGTGGCAGTGGAGGTGGCGGCGGTGGCGGACGTGTAGGCCTGCCCAGCGGACCACGCGCCGGCGCCAACATGCAGCCACCACCACGGTCTCCTCTCCCCCGCGCTCTCCGGCCCAGCCGCCCACCATGTCGTCACCACCGCCGCCCAGAGCCGGCGTCCAAGGTCGTGTTCCAGAGCGACGAGGAGTTGACGACAGACCAGCTGCGCGTCATCTTTGACGGTCTCGACACGCGCCGCGTCGGCTACATCACGGAGAAGCAGCTGGCCGAGAACCTGGTCAACAGCGACCGCACCAAGTTTGACACGTTACACGGTCAACATGATGGTGCGCATGTTTGACAGCGACCGCAGCGGCGACCTGAACTTTAAACGAGTTTGTGGGCCTGTGGCAGTTCTTGACCGCTGGCGCACCATTTCAACCGCTTCGACACGGACCGCAGCGGCAACATTTCCATGGACGAGTTCAAGAACACGCTCGTGTCGTTCCAGTACCGCCTGTCCGACGGCTTCATCGAGTTTCTGTTCAAAAACTACGACCGCGAGAACCGCGGCGTCATCACGTTGACTTGTTTTATGCCAGTCGTGTATCACGCTCAAGCGCATGACGGACACGTTTAAAAAGTACGACGACGACCGTGACGGTTTCAATCAACCATCAACTTTGAAGACTTTGTGTCCGAGTTCCTGCGGCAGATTCGGCGCGTCATGATTGTCGACGATGGCAAGACGCAGCACCCGCCGGGGGCTTATTAGGGGACGTGTGTTGGTTTTATTGGTTTTATTGTTTTGTATTCACCTTATCATCTCCTTTTTCGTCTTTACCTACTTGTTTCTCGTGCCTGGATTTATTGCATTCTGCTCACCGCTGCATAACCAATGTTTATTCCCAGCTTTTCCTTCTTATAAATGAAGATACCCTTATTTCTGGGACGTGAAAAAAACTAAAGGATAAATACAATGACATGCGGTTAGATTTACTTGAAGTTGTGTATCTCCGAGTTTTAAAGCAAAGAGGCAACGGCATTACATGATGGCCAACAAAAGAGACAGCTTCTCCTGCAAAAGCTCACGATCGTCGAGCTTCAAAAGCTTTGCTAGTAAGCAACAAAAGTGTCGCACCTGGCTAAAGAGCCCCGTTGACAATGCTCGCTCGTCAAGCTTAGGCCTCCTTCAATAAATAAAGAAAATGAGCTTTCAAACACTTGTTGAGCTTTTCTGCGCGCTTTTGTGAGCTCTCAGCTCATCAGTCAGCTCTTTGTTTTGACACGAGGGACGATCGTGGGGCGGTGGGCCAATGGGAGCCACTGAAATTTGGCTGGGGCATTATTCACGAAAATTCCGTTTTTGGTAGGGAAAATGACGTTGAAGGTGCAGCAGCAAAGCTTCTGCCCTCCGTTCAAGCTCCTCTTTTTGTGGGTGCAGCTGTTTACATCTCACTCCGTACTTTCGTACATGTACAAGAAAAATTATTATGGGGACCTCAGAAGGAGCTCTTCTTATACACATATTAGAAGCCAGCTCATAAAGGACTGACAGCTTCTCCAAAATATTGTTTTTCCTTTTGAAACAGCCATTTCCCAGTGTATGCAGCAGCACCGTCATTGTGCCTTTTCAGCCCTGCCGTTAGAGGGGCTTTTATGCAGGCATCCGAACAGGGGATGGCAAAGCCGGAGAGGGTGTAAGAAAAGGGAGACAAGAGAGACGGAAGAAGAAAAAAAGGGGAAAAAAAGGAAAAGGATGTGAGACAAATGGCAAGGCCCGCCACTGCAACATTCCTTTAGCGGCCCGTATTAGCAATGGAGAAGGCAAAAGTGAAGGGTTTTCATGTCCCGAGGGCAGAGGAGGAAGAAAGAAGCGAAAAAGGGGAAGAGAGAAAATAGAGGAAACGTTGCCGCCGCCGTCATCCTCGTCACCATTAATTTACCGAGACGAGTAACGAGGCATTAAGCAGCATGATGAAGGAAAAGCAACTGGCCCGTGTGCACACACACACACACACACACACACAGTGCCATCGGGCAAACCCGAGCTTTGTACGGAGTACATGTTCACGAGCAACTATCTGGAAACAAGAACCAAAGGACCAGAACCAAAAGACCAGAACCGGCTTTGACCTTTGTCTTGGCTAGAGCTCGGGCACTGAAAAAAATCATCAAACATCGAAATGGGACGTGTGGTTTCCGTTCCAAGCAAGTGCGGGTAGCTCGTCTGAAAGAACAAAGGACAAAGAAATAAGAAATAAGAAATACTGAAAAGAAGAAAAGTTCGAATATAATAGACCAAGAACCAAAGACTGTGAGACCCGATAGTTCGGAGGCGAAAGTGACAATGGAGTTACTGCTTTGCTATTTTTTAACGCCAGCTAACAGACATGCGTCTGTCCGGCTCAGTCAGTCGGAAGGTCAGTTGGAAGGGAGCAAAATAGGTCAAGTCTTGAATGCACAATTGTCTGCATAAAAGGCTACCTGGGATGCAGCATGGACGATCAGCAGTGGAGGCCAGAAACATGCGGTTGGCAAAGGGTCAGCGGAAGCTATCTTGCCGATTGAAGGAGCAATAGAGGACGGAGGGGCCATTGCTGTCTCTTATCAGGGCCCCAGAGGCCCAGAAAAGAACCCAGAAGAGCTTCAGATTCAAACATCACCGCAGCGGGGGAGAGGGAAAGGCATCTTGGGATACAAGATAAAAGGTTCGGAAAGGCAGAAAGGTAGAAAGGCGGTAGTGGCGGTTGCAAAGGCCCGAGAAAAAAGAAGAAAAAAAAAGAAAAAAAAAAGCAAAAGCAAAAAGTGAGAGCTTCGCAAAAAAAAACCGAAAAACGACGAAAAAACGAGCTCCGGCATCGCCCCTCCAGAACCACCAAAGTGGACTAACCTGCGTTACAACACCACTGCAGCGATT
>JADMNF010000177.1:0-69931 GCA_016097085.2 Sporothrix curviconia | reverse complement strand
GTGCGGCAGACTGTAGATGACGATAAACTGCGAGAGCCACTGGACGCACGTGGCGGTGGCATGCCGGCAGTACGCACGCGCGTGGGCAGCACCTCGCTGCCTAAGAGCCAGGGGATGCCGACCAGGGGATGCGTTCCAGCTCATGCCGTAGAAGAGCGCAATAAATGTAGATCATGGCGACGGCCGCGTTGGCTCCACTGTCGCGCTTGGGGACGTGATCAAAGGAGCCGCTGATCTTGCTGTAGGCGGCCAGTAGAACATGGCCAGGCCGGCAACGGAGCCACCGACAAGCAGGCAGCAAGCGACGGCTTGTCGATGAGGACACCGCGTAGATGAGGGTGGCGGTCATCTTGACGATGCCGAAAATACCGGTGCCCAGCAGGCCGTCGACGTGCCCCGGTAGCCCTATGGACTTTGAAATGGTCGGCGAATAGTAATTTATAGTATTTATGCCTGTAAAAGTTCTGCAGGAACATGAGCAGCATGGCGATCACGATGCGGGGTTGCGGATGCCCTTGTGCGACGCCTCCTTGGCGATCTGCTTCCAGCGGCCGTTGCCGGCCAGGCCCTCGAGCTCGTCAGTGCTCGACGGTCGAGCTCGATCGTGGCCAGGCTCACGCTCCATAGGGGGTCCGCCGGCGGGTCGATTGCGCAGCCAGGACAGCGACTGCACGGCCTCGTCTCGCCGGCCGCGTGAGATCAGCCAACGCGGCGAGTCGACCATGGGCAGCATGCAGATCAGCAGCAGGCCGGCGGGCACAAACTGGATGCCGACGGGCAGACGCCGCTGCACCGACGACGTCAGGCTAAAGTTCTTGTTGACGCCATAGTTGATCCAGAAGCCGCAGACCAGCCCGACCTGCAGCATCACCTCGAACATGCCCACGAGGCGGCCGCGGATGGCCCGCCGGCGCACACTCGCTGACGTAGATGGGCAGGACGCCGACGACATGCCAACGAGAGCCGCAGATGGCACGGCCGGCGTAGAGACAGCCGATGCGGCCAATGATCTGCAGGATAGCGGCCCACAAAAGACACGGCCGTCGATGCCAGCAGCGTCCGCTTGCGGCCGATGCGCTCAGCGAGGAAGAAGGCGGCAATGGAGCCGAAAAAGGCGCCGGCCTGGTAGGTTGACAGGATGTTGGAAAGAGGTTGGCCGTTCCCGGCCGACGCAGTCGCGAGACCAAACGTGGACTGGAAGGCGGGAAGGCTCAACGTGCCGCCAATGAACGCCGAGTCGTAGCCGTAGAGAGCGGAGGCCTGGAAAGGAGCACAAAGCACCAGTCAGCATTTAGGATTCAGCATCACTGCTAGACACACGTCTCATATTGTAGACACCTGGCACCCCAAGAGGCAGACATGGCCAGCAGATGCGTGTGGCAGCCATAGACCTCCCGCGGCGCTTCCTCGCCCGGCCGTTCTTCAATCCGAAAGGGGTTCTTCATGTTGTCGACTTGTGTTTTTTTTTTTTTTGGTTTGCACCGTTATCTCGTCGGTCCAGTTCTGAACGCTGTTGGCTGTCACACACCCTCCAACAAAAAAACAAAGACCAAGAAAAGAAAAAGACCAAAAAAAAAAGCAGAGGTCCTCCCACACATCCAGAATGTGACCTGGTCAAATATTGTGACCTGGTCAATATTTATTCACCTGCTGTTCCTGCAATACCTGCCGATTTGCCGACACACGCGAAAAAATTCGCACGCAAAGCAACGTCTTCCGCATTAAGTCTTTATCCTCTACCGACACTGCGGGGCCCCGTGGGGTCCGAGGAGCCTCCTGGAGCCTCCTGGGCCTCATCGTGGGGCCGTTGTCTGGCAGTTTTTGCGGGAGACAGAAGGCGGACGACGAGTGACCGGCCAAACAAAGACAAGGAGAACAAGGGACCCGGTTAAAAGTTTATACACTTATTTCAAGAATGCCATTGAAAAACAATTAAAACGAGCAATTTTTTTTAAATCTAAATTGAGCTCAAATTGGCCTTGCAGGGTAGGCTGCTGTCGCTGCCCATGCAAGATTTGTCGGGTTGTTGTAGTTCGTCGGGTCGCTCTATCCGCCTTCTCCATCCGCCTTATATCCATCCACGGACCGCCAATGATACAAAGGCAGCACTCCATACCCTGTAATGCAGATGCCTTTTGGCTCCTTCGGGTGGGGCCGACATCTGAACAGGGCCCGCTTCAAAGTCCCCGAGAAGCGGAGTGGAGCACCCGATTTCGGTAATCCGGTTAAAACATTGTCTCTGCTTGTGCATGCCAGAGACATGACTCGGACGATTGAATGGCTGCCAGACGGTGGTAAGAGGTGAATCAAGGCGCCGACACGGCACTGTATCGACAATTCTGTATCAAAGAACAGTTGCCCGCATAGGAGAAAAGAGTGTTTGAAATAAGAAGAAAAAGAGAAGAAAGAAAAGAGAAGAAAGAAGACAGAAAATACAGGAAATAAATTAAAAGTCACAAAAGCTTGACCACAAATAAATCCAAACTGTTTGTCGCTTTCAAGAAAAGGAAGACTCAAAGGAAGCAGCCGCGCTATGCCTATTACACTCCCCCGTTCGACGCCTTTGCCGCTGGACAAGCTGGGCCGCCAGCAATGCATGGGGTCTCTGGGCCCTGACGATCAGCTGGGAGGCTGAACTGCTGACGCCCGAGACCGTGGCAGCGGCAGCGGCAGACGATCAAGAGGGTCTGCGCATCTTCGCTGGACTGGCCATTGGACAGGCCGTCGGCATCCGACCTTTTAACACGCCCAGCAGTTTGAGCACCGCATGCATCAATGCGGCGCCCATGAACTCAGAACGGACGGATGCGGTGCACTTCAACACCTCAGAGCAGCACGCCAGTGGGATGGCGTCCGGCACGTATGGTGCGTCTTTTTCATCACCTTCGGTCTTCCCCTCTAATCTCCTACCCGGCCCCAGGGATAAAAATGCCCATGCCCGTTACTGGGAAACAGGATACCAAAGAGCAAAGCCCTAGTTTCTAACATGGGCCATGTCTAAGAGACTTTCAGCCCGGCTCGGGCAAAAGCTAAAGGTTCCATCCGAAACGGTAGGCCTCCTCTCTGCTTGTGATCTTAAATAAAAACATTTCTGAGCCACGAACAGGCATTGAGATACTGACCCTCCCCAGCCTATGCAAACAACGGCGGCATCATTGGCCGGGGGTGTGCTCCTCGACTGGCGTCGACCCGGGCCGCACGCAACGGCATTAACCGCTCGCACCTTCCAGTACTGGCGCCATTGAGCTCGCCCACCTCAAGGACCAAATTTGTGGCCGTAGACGGACATCCCAGTTCCGCCAAGGCGACAATCCTCTTCATCCCGCTCCGGCTTCACGGCCGCCTACAAACGCCCTCTCGGCCGAGGGCCGGAAAAACTTCCCCAGCCGCAAGCCAGGCGGCGCCTTACTCGGCGTCCGAGGCCACGCGCGACAGCCTGCCCTTGGCTGTGGGAAAACGGGTTTGCCCGCCGTGGCGGGCGATGCCATGGGCTTTGAGCGCGGCCCGGCCACGGGGCCCTACAACCGACCCGGAACGTCCGCAATACACCAATGGCCCTGGGCGGCTTGGGGCATGCCCATTGGCGAAATGTTTGAACTCGAGGCACTGGCCGAAGCGTGCCGGAGCAGGGAGCGGTTGGCACTTTTTTCTTGACCAGTGTTCCCTAAAGGTAGTTTGTAGGCTGGCAGTGTCTGCCAGCAACATTGTCTGCACAAGAAGACCACAAGAGCATTGCAAAAACGGAAACTACTAACAGCAGACAGGTCCCGGGAGGCGTTCGCCAGCCCTGGAAAACGCAGTGGCTATTTTATAACGCCTGCGGTAAGACCGTGGGTAACTTTGTACCGTGTATAGCTCCCTAGATGTGGCATCCCGATCATGAGGCATGCCGAAGCTCACATTCTCGCAACCCGACTTCAACGACTTGACACTGCAGGCACTCTTATTTTTTTCTCATAATCTCCCGTGTAATACACAAGAATCCAACAATGCTCATTCTCTGTTACCGAGCTGGTGAGTCAGACAGCAGCTCGTACTCCTTTGGCATCGCCGTCCCCTCAATCCACGCCCGGATGCCCTGTGCAAACAGCTCGGGGAACTGCAGCGAACCACCAGTGGATCGCATCTCGTAGCACGTATGCCCGGCTCGCCGGATTTGCTCGCTGCAGGGCTGCGCCCGCCTTTTGCGTGTCAGCCACACTGTCCAGCCGCCCGCCCGCCACGATCAGCACCCGCACGCTGCCCCGGATCGCCGCCAGGTCGTCGAGCGTAATGTGCGCCAGCTCTTCGTACACGGGCGTCAAGCGTGGCCATGTTCTGGTTCTTGGCCACCTCCTCGCGCAGGCCTGGGATGGGCTGGAGATTGCTGGCGCCCAGCGTCGCGTAAAAGAGCTTCTCGGGGGCCAGCTTGCCGGCGATGGTGACCACGCCGCTGAGCAGCCGCGGGTGCTGCATGAACCACAGGCGGACACCGCTAAAGGGCGCACAGCCAGTGCACCAGACGGACAGGACGCGGTCTGGGTGCGCGCGGGAAAACGAGAGGGCCAGAAAGCCGCCGAGCGAAAGACCGACGACGTGGGCAGCCTGGATCTGGTGGGTGTCGAGGATACGCACGATGCCGCGGATGGTGTTGTCAAAGCTAAAGGGGACGTGCCTAGACGCGAGTGGGCCGGCAGGTCGACGAGAAACATGTCATATGTGTCTTGCAGCAAGGGAGTGACCCGCGAGTACTCGAGCGAACAAGACTCGGCGCCGTGGAGGAAGACGATGGCTGGCGCTGATGTGGGCAGGGCGGAAGCCACTGTGGTCGCTGTGTCCGGCTTGGCCGGCGGCATCAACCGTGTGAAGCCCAGCTCAGGTGCCTCCCCAGGTCCTGGTGCGGCCATCCCGTCTGTTGTGGCGTGTTGGTGATGGCACACGGGGGGCACGGTTTAGACGTAAAGAGTGAGATGACGTTCTGAGATGACGTTCCAGGCAGCAAGTTAGCGGACAGGTCCACTAAATTCAATTGGCGGGTGCTACCGACAACTCTAAGAGATAAGTGGGGCTAGGCCTAATATGAAAGCTTGGCCTTCAGCCTCGAAGTGTTTCCTGTACATGTACATTGATGCGGTACAAATAAGTTGCAATGAAACATCGGAATCTTTCAGGAAAACGGGTTGCTTTCTAGGGTAGCTAGAAGGCAGTATTCAGTAAACAATGCAGGAGGTGAGAAAATTATCTCAGTGATAAATATTCTCATGCATGGCTTGCTAACATACTCAAACATGAAAGTCTTTTATTTTATTATTTTAACCAAATTATTTCTTAAACAAATACAACATTAACCTCAGCTTTGACACTTTCTTTAAAATTTTAATTATCGACTCAAAAAGCTTGATGTTTTTTTTGCGTAAGACAAAAACATGGGGATAAATTGAGCGAACCAACTCATGATTCATTAACGTTTACTTCATGCCCCTCATGTTTTTAATAACCCCTCACCCCCCCAAACTTAGGTCCCTCGCTCTAGCTCTCGGCCGTACTCTCGTAGCCTCTTTCTACGTCGTGTTCCAGCCTGTCCGAGATGGACTATCCTATGCATTAGCTTCTACCGAGTGTAACTAAAGCATCTTTATTGTTGTTATTGTCTTCAAACCTCTGCAAACTTCATCAAGAGATTCAGATACAGATACAGCCTTTACGACGGATTCTCCACCTTTGCAGGAAGCATACTTCCTGGCCTTGCAGCCGGGTGTTGAGCGGCACTCGTGTGCCGGCAGAATGAGGGGATAACCCATTATTACTGCAAAGTGCCATCTTCGAAGGGGAGATGATCGACGCTGGCACCACGCCATCCGAAGCTTTCAGGACGGCCACATGACTGCGCCAACTGCGCACAGCTGCACACAATGTCAAGAAGCTCCTGTTGGAATCACAGAACCACCAGCCATTTGAGCGAGGCTACGCCCCATCAGGCTGCTCCGGGGGTGCCGTAGCATCCTGTAGCGGCCAAGACGGTCCCCAAGCGCAAATAACCCACGGAGTCTGAAGCGGTTCGCCGACGAAGATCCGGCAACATCGTGGGATTCAAAGCAGGCTCGCAGGGTTTTGCCAACGTCACTCGGCCTGTGCCTTCTTCCGTCTCCTCTCCCCTATGGCCTTGTTCGGACCGACTGCCATGCAGAGTCTGCGTCTGCTGCTACTCGGCCATACTGTGGCCTCGCCATGTCTCTTGGGGGTAGCTCTCTTCTCCTCGCCTGATCCTTTTATGTTGTCGTCTTTTGTGGGTGGTCCTTGAGGCTTCTTTCATGATCGTACTTTGATTTCTTGACACGACCTTCCGGAGACTCGGCAGGATATGGCCCCAAGAGGCGGTGATCATCAACGGGCCATCAATGGCCAATGATCAAGATGATTGATAAAAGTGCCGCCCCCCGTGTACGTCCCACATTGACAAATATCTGCCGCTTGTTAGTCAAGCTCCATCCTCCCCCTGTGCCTCAGCTTCATCATGGCCTTCCACCTCCGTCACCTTGCAGCCCTGGTCGCCGGCCTGGGGTCCGCGCCCATGCTGGCCTCTGCCGTCCCGGCCTCTGCATCATCGCCGTCGTCGACCGATGCGGCACCGACGGTCACCGTTAAGAACGGCACGTACGTTGGCTTCAATGACCCCGTGCTCCACACAGACAACTTTTATGGCGTGGCCTATGCCCAGCCACCCATTGGCGACCTCCGCTTCCGCCAGCCGCGGGGGCTCAACACGTCGTGGTCAGGCGCCCGCTCGGCCGTGACTACCCAAGCAGTGCATCACGACGGGCGCAGCAACGCCACCGGGTCCACTGAGAATGTCAACAACGTGAGTGCACTCGACTTACCAGGCACTCTTCCCTTCCTCCCTCCCTCCGTCTCTCCAGTCTTGCTGACCACACACCTGGCATAGATGTCCGAGGACTGCCTCTACCTGGCGGTGATCCGCCCGTCCAACGTCACCGTCGAGAACCTCCCCGTGCTCGTCTACTTTACGCAGGGCGGCTTCTCCAACGGCGGCATCGGCTACCTGCCCAACTTCAACCAGACGGGCAATCGTGCAGCGCTCGGCCTTTCTGGGCCAGCCGATCCTGGGCGTCGAGGTCAACTCGCGGCTAGGGCCGTGGGGGTTTCTGTACAGCAGGGAGATCCAGGCGTCGCTGGACACGAACCTGGGCCTGCGGGACATGCGGCTGGCGCTGGCCTGGATCCAGGAGAACATTGCGGCGTTTGGCGGGGACCCGACGCGCGTGACCATCCAGGGCCAGAGCACGGGCGCGCAGTCGGTCGGCCTGCAGCTGCTGGCGTACGGCGGCGACCACCAGGGCGCGGCCGGCCCGCTGTTCACGGGCGCCATTGCCGAGAGCGGCGCGCCGGTGTGGTTCGCGCCCACGGCGGACGTGGACCTGTGGCAGCCCACGTACGACGGCTTTGTGGCGGCGGCAGGCTGCGACAACAACAATGACACGCTGCAGTGCCTGCGCACGGTGGACAACACGACGCTGGCGGCCATCTTCAACAACAAGACGCTCAACCCGTTTGGCAGCAACGCGCCGCGCGAGTACATGTTTGCCGTTGACGGCGACTTCATCCCGGCGCCCAACAGCGTGCTGCTGCAGACAGGCAGCTTTGCGCGCGGCGTGCCGCTGCTGATCGGCACCAACTTTGACGAGGGCACGACGGTCGGGCCCAAGGGCGTCAACTCGACGGCAGACCTCAACGCCTACCTCGTCAAGGAGATGCTCACCATGGACAACGCCAGCCTGGCCGTCCTCGACTACCTGTACCCGGACATCCCGGCCGTGGGCATCCCCAGCACGTACGCGGGCCGGCCGCCGGCGTCGGCGAGCGTTGGCAGCCAGTACAAGCGCGCGGCCGCGGTCGGCGGCAACATCATCATGGACGCGCCCACGCGGCTCACGACGCTCAGCATGGCCGCGTTCAACGAGACCGTCTACCGCTACCGCTTCAACGTCGTGCCCAACGGCTACACCGGCCTGCAGGGCGCCACGCACGCCAGCGAGGTGGCCCTCACGTTCTATGACCTTGACGGCAGCGGCTATGCCGAGCCGCCCATTGGCGGCCCGCGCCGCGACGACCTGCTGGCCATGGCCAACATCATGACGGCCATGTGGATCGGCTTTGTGCACACGGGCGACCCCAACGCGCTCGTCCACAGCATCAGCCCGTACGGCGTGCCGCACTGGCCCGCGTACGCGCTGCCCGACCCGCAAAACTATGTGTTTACCATCAACGAGACGCTGCACACGGAGCCGGACACGTACCAGGCGGCCGGCATCAACTACATGATGGCCATGATGGTGGCGTCGCAGAACCGCAACTGCACGAGCATCGAGGCGTGCGGCGGCGCGACCAACACGACCCTGGGCGAGACTTTAGGTCTGTACGGCTTCTAGGCGGGAATCTCTTTGGGTTGGCTTTCGGGGAGAGGGGGGACGATCATGGTGGCGACGACAGCGATGACAGCAACGACAGCGACGGCCGAGTGGTGAGCATGGCAGGGCGAATGGTGTGATGCAGGAGCAGAGAGGGCAGGAGGTCAAGAATACTGCCTGCCAACAACGTCAACAACGAGCGCATCGTGACAGTTGACGTCAGAGGCGCATTTGGTGTGTCTGGGGTTTTGGCGTGTTTTGTGAGCTTTGTGCGTGTTTTTTCATGCGCTTTGCATGCGCTCATGCGCCTTTTAGGCCTTTTAGGTGCGTTTTTGCGACCTTTAGGTGCGTTTTTGCAAAAAGGGTGGTGTGCTGGCCGCCAAAAGAAGCTTGCATGTCGTTTTCAGCATGGCTTGGTTGGTCGAGATCAACACGCTTTCATTCTGGGCTTGCTGGGTATTTTAATCTTTTTTTTCTTCTTTTTTTTCACTCTCTAATGCAAAAAGTAAATGAGGATCCTTCGCAGATGGGCGAGGCTCCAAATCCCTGCCACCCTCTCATGCCCTGCAAATGCCCTGCAAGCCTGGCAGACAAGAAGAACAAATTTCAAAATCCGAGTCTTGCAACTCGAGTCTCGCGAGAGTGCTCCTGAAACAGGTGACGAGTAAACGTTACGAAGGACGAGAAACACGAGAGGAGCAGGGGCATTGGGACAGAATAAGGAGAAGAAAAGAAACACAAACAGAAAAGGAGAAAAGGGGGAAGGGCAACGGCATGGAGAGGCTAGAAACCAGAAACCAGAAAAAGTCCTGCGGGTTACATACTGACTGGTGATCACTGGAGAAAGAACAGGGACAGGCGACTGACAACCAGACCCAGGTGCCCAGAATTGTCAAGCGAGAGAGCCTCTCGTACTACGATATTCAAAAATCAAAGGTGCAGCGGTGCAACCTCCACTGCAGTTCCTATCGCAAGTTGGTTCCCTTCTTGGCTCTGCAGGTCTTGCCGTTAGCTGGCTTGGACTTGATAGTGACGGCGGAGAGGCTGAATGGGACTGCTTCTTGAGCGTTTCCCTATTCCTCATTCACCAAAATGCATACCTCGGCCTGCACCTGCCGTTTTCGCCCAGCGTTTCAGAACACGCGAAAAGGCCGTAGCATTGCTAAGTAATACGATATTCAACAAATCACAGGCGAGGGAAGAAAAAAAAAATACAGTTGGGAACTGAAAGGGAAAATGCACAGAAAAGAGAGCAAAGAAAAGAGAAAAAGGTTCGCCCCACTGACGGAGCGCTTGGCCGCGTTCCGCGTGTTACCTGTACGGAGTACTTCTACATGTGTATATCGTATTTTTGGCGCATTTTGGCATTCCCTGGCGTGGCACTACGCACATGTATATGTACTCGTACATGTACTGCCGCCGCAGAGACTTCCCTCCGTTCGGCGGACAAGCCTCCGTTTTCCACGCCTAGCGCTTTACAGTTTCGTCCTTGCACCATCCTTTCCTTATCGAGACCACATGCCCCAAGTATCTCATGCACTCCCACCCTACCAAAGAAGAAAGGCTACAAAGTAGAAACCGGAAAGAAGAGTGTGTGACACATGCAAAAAGGATTGGCCATGGTGGACATGGTGGAAGAGGAAAGGTCGTCACAGGAAGACAAACGCCGAGACGACAACGACAAGAGAGACAACGACAGGGCAAAATAACGAAACAACAGGTGGAAGACAAACTGCGCCAGCTGAAGACGCGGCTCATGGCCGAAGGGCTTTATTCCACTTGTCTTTGCTTTTGTACATATAGAGTACATGTACCTCCGTACTGCCATCTATTAGTTTAGGGCCAGGCCAAAGTGGAGACGATGGAGGAGTGAAAAGAAACCCACTGTAAACAACCGCCGCACAGAAGGCAACACAGGCGACACAGGCTAACATTGCAGGGCAGCACGACATTTCAGCCCCTGCACGAACCTGGAAAATGCCGTCCTCGCGTGCAGCGGCAGCGAAAACCTTTCTCTTTCGCTATCGCACCGCAAGCGAAACCTCACTTGTCCTGTCGTGTCTGCACGCTTCGGCTGCAAGTTTCGCCTTCAGTTTCGCCTGCAAACGCCCTGCACAGCCTCATAGCCTAGCAGTCTCACAGCCTCACCCGTTCCCTATTTCTAGGTTGCGGTTCTGCCCCAAGAGGAATTTACAAGGAATGCTGCCCGTATCGATTACGTCCCTCCGGCGAGACAAGACGCCGACTCGCCGGCGGGTGACGCAGCCCTGAGGAGGCAAGTAAAAGGAAAAGCAAAGGGGAAGAAAGAGAGACGGAAAGGTGAAAGTGGGTACTCCGTACTTTGACTCGAGAAAACGCAGAAAAGAAGGGCAAATCAGGACCAAAACTGTCAAACTTGTCAGATAAAAACCGGCTCTGGGCTCATCTCTTGGGGCTTGGCTGGGCATGGCATTAATCGAACTAGTCGATCCAGTGGCAGCGGAAAACTAGTGGCCAACTGTGTCTGTTGGCTCGAGTGAATCAGGTAAACTCTTAAACCAGCGAACCTGGTCTCGCCGGTGGAAGAACCAACCGGGCAAAATAGAGGAGAAAAGAGATAGGGTGCGAAAGCGTTGTCATACTGGGAGGCCCCCTTCTTTCTTGAAACGGCAGGCGAGCAAGAACGCCTCAAGCGACTGCCCTAAATAGCCTGTAGAGAAAGGCCCAAGACCTCGTCCCCTAGGCCCTTAAGCCCCTAGAAAAAGCGGGCCAGGCCACCTAAAAGTCCTTTTCTTCTAATAAAACATATCCCCAAAAAAGAAGCCAAGCAGAGATGCAGTGAAGAGTTTCCCAACCAAAAGGAACAGAAAGCAGAGAAGTACATGTACGCGTAGAGAAGAAGGAAGCAGAGACGGGCATGACCTCCGTCTGTTGTGGAGAACGGCCGGACTACGAAAGTGAAGGGGAAATAAAGGAGACAGCAGGAGACAACAGGGAAGGGCAATAATATCTTACAACTTGACAAGAGACAAGTGCAGGAGACAGGAGACAGGAGAGGATAAGAGGGTCGAGACGGTGGAATTGGACCAACCAGGAAGCCAATTTCCGGAGATTGGCGCCAGAATTTGCCCTCTGGAAATTTGGTGCTGCTCAACGGAGGGTAATTAAAAACAGAAAAAAAAATCCACCACAGATTTCATGTCCCGAGGCCCTTCTGAAAAGCTCAGTGAACAGACACGCGCCCGTCTGTTGTTTGGCGCCAAGCGAAGCTTAGCTTCTGCTGGGTCGGTTTTGGGTTTTGTAGACCGTCGCCGTCGCCGTTTTCCCTCCTTCCCTTTTATCTTTTTCTGCGTTTCCCCTTTGGGTTTCGCGCGTGGGAAGGGAAAACCGCCCCTAGCCCAGTTCAGGGGGAAATGCGCAGTCTGACGTACACGTACGCACCCAGGCTCCCAGGGAAAGTGCCAGGCGAAGCAAGAGAACCAGGGAAGGAACCACCCCAGTCCATCTCTGGTGCGAGGGTTTTTTGTGGACTCCTGCCGTTCACAGCGTCTCTCGAGGGGCGTTGACCGTCGCCAGTTGCGAGTGCGAGCGAAGCATGTATCTCATGTCGTATTTTACACTAGGGAGTACATGCACGTCTGTGGTCTGGGCATTAGTTCTGGCAACCACCCTCAGGGATCTGTGTCTCTCCTTCCCTGTGCGTGTCTCTCATTTCTCGAATGAGAGGGGGCCCTTTTCTTTCTAGACGTCTTCTTCTTTTTCTTTTCCTACCCTTTCTACGTTCGTGACCCCTTTGTATCTTTCTCTTCTCCTTCACGATACATGTTCATTCATTTTCTATTCACTCCTTTCTCTCTTCACTCCTTTTCTTCGCCTCGCGCAGTCCTTGGGTTTCGCTTATTTACCTCAGACTCGTCCCGAAACATCACGAAGAAGGCCAAATCTCACCCCTTTTTTTTTCGCAACGTTTTTCTCCACGCCGCAACCGCACAGCTCAACTACGCGACCTTTTCTCCTCTTCTCCTATCCTCGCCCACGTCGTCGCCGTCTGTCTCCCTCTGTCTCTCTCCACCTCAACACCTACCACTATTTCAATGCCGTCTCTTTGGCGGTCCGTCCGCAACATGGTCTCGCCCCGGCCTCGTCGCGCTCGCCGCGCCCCGAAAGCGACACGCTGCTTGCCGCGGACGACTCGTGGGGCTCGCCGCTCTCCTCGTCCACCTCCTCCTCGTCCGCCTCGTCGTCGAGCTGGCCAGACTCGCCATCACATTCGCACGCGCGCCGCCCCTCCACAAAAGGCAGCAACTACCTGTACCACATTGCCCGCCGGCTGCGGCGTGGCACCACCACGCTGCTGCTCATCGACCTGCTGATTGTCGTTGTGCTCCTGATCGCCTTTGAGCCGCTCATTACGCTCTTGCGCCGCAACGAGGAGTTCTTTGCGCCACGCGTCGTGCTCTCCGGCCCCGCCAACATTGACGCGTGGGACCAGGCCGCCGACAAGCCCAACGGCATCCCGCGCATTCTGCACCAGACGACCGCCACAGACGTGATCCCTGAGAAGTGGAAGGACTCGCAGAACAGCTGCAAGGCCGCGTACAAGGACTTTGAGTACAAGGTGAGTCCCTCTCTCTTTCTATCTCTTCCTCTCCTCTCATTAAGAGGAAATCCTCTTTTTGCTCCGTTACTGACCCCCCCCCCCTTCACCAGCTCTGGACCGACAAGTCGGCTCGCGATTTCCTCGCACTCGAGTACCCTGGTTCGTCGACATCTGGGATAACTACGTGTTCCCTATCCAGCGCGCCGACGCCATCCGCTACTTCGTGCTGCATCACTACGGCGGCATCTACCTCGACATGGACACCTGGTGCAACCTGACCTTCCCCATTGAGCGCATCGAGTCCCAGGGCAGCTTCCAGCACCGCGCGCTCTTCAAGTCCACCCTGCCCACCGGCATTACCAACGACTTTATGATTGCCTCGGCCCGCCACCCGGCCTACGCAGCCGCCATCGCCAAGCTGCCCATGTACAACGCCATTACCCACTTCTGGGCCCGCTGGCAGCCGTACGCCGTCATCATGATCTCCGCCGGCCCCATGTTCCTGACCATGGTCGTCAAGGACTACCTGATGCAGCAGCCCTCGCTGCCCTCGCTGACCATTGGCGTCATCAACGCCACGAGCTGGCACCCTACATCACCGACCTTGAGAGCGGCACCTGGCACCAGAGCGACGCCAAGGCCCTCATGTGGATCGGCACGCGCCCTGGACGTGGTTCGGCATGGGCGCCATTGGCCTCGTGGCCGGCCTGTTTGTCGTCAACCGCATGCTGAGCTGGTGCTACGGCTGCTGCGTGCGCGGCTCGCGGGGCTCGTCCAGCGACGCACAAGGCACCTTTGTCAAGCTGTCCAAGCTTGTCTAGGGCGGCGAGGAGGAGGCGGAGGAGGAGGATGCTGTCAAAAGGACACTCGATTTTTTGATGATTTCTATTTGTTTTCTGTTGGAGGCTTTTGGACTTTTGTGTCAAAGGGAGCTGGAGAAAAAGGCGTACACCATCATTGTTTCTTTTTTGGCCTACTTGGCCTACTCGGCCTTTTTTTTGTTCACTTTTGAGGATATACAAGCATAATAATGGGATAACTACATAATACAGGGCAGCAGCTTTTTCTGTTGCTGCCTTTTCCATTCACATAAACGTCCCATTCTCTTGATTTGCATTCGTCATCTTCCTTTGACACGAATAAAACCCGGTACGGGCCCAGGAACGGCTGGGTAAAGTCTGTTGGATAAAACACTGCAGGAGGGGGGTATACTGATATACGTACTTTGTAAACGAGGCGGCCTGTCGGTCCTGTGCCGCAAAACAGAGCATGCGTTGTTGCGTAAACCGAACCCAGCAGACAGATTAAACCGACCCGGTAGGTAATAAAAGGGGCTGTGTGGGATAGCAGGATAAAAAGAGAAAAAAAGAAACACAAGGGATAAAATAAAGAGAAAGTACGAAAATATATGGAAACCGGTTTACGTCAGCCGTGCGATCGACAAAAGCGTGTGCCGTGCAGCGTCCACGCAAAGTTGCATCAGATCCTGTTTTATTCACAACTGCATGAGGGACGATCCAGACTTCGGGTTCAGGTCCAGTTTGTTTCTTTTTATGGCTCTGCTCCTTTTTTAAGCTTGACAAGCCTGCCAGCCCTACGGGACGGGGTGGCCAACAACACCACCAGTTCCTGTTCCTGAATCCTTGTGGTTCTGGGCCCAGAGGTCTTGTCCAAGCCAGGAACGCGTCTCTCGGGATGCTCGGCATCGATGGACATTCGATGGGCCGTGATCGTAGATGGAAGGGGAGGGGGTCCCAGATTATGTATGGTGTGTCAGGAACTAGGCTGGAAAGGTTTAATCACAGCAGCTGAGAGGCTGAAAACAGCAAAAGAAAACACGCAGAGTGCATGCATGAGACAACCCAAAGTGGCAAATCCTGGGGAAAATCAACCACTAATAGGACAAGCCTTGCCGAAGGCTCCGGCCGGTGAACGACAAGCGACAAGCACGACAGTAGCAAGGAGCAGGAACAGCCGATGGCACACGCAGGGAGGTCCCAGGTCTACTCGGCAGATGTATTTCAAAGCAACACAATTAATCACACACACACACACACACACATATATATATATATCACTGTTCCTGCCTTTTCAAAGCCAGACGGTGCCAAGAACTTGCCTTGCTTGGAATTCATGCGTCGATTTTCTTTCTTTTTCCATCAATCTCTGAAAACTGCGTCTTCTTGCCATCCTCCTTGCTGAAACATGGCTCGCACATTAGCGGGAGACAACAGCATTCGTCAACGACAACGACCACAGGCCAAGACACGGCTCGGATGCGCCGGAATTGCACAAACAGACACGGGCAAGCAGGCACAATCTTTTTATCCAGCTTGGCACACCAACAATGTATCCCTCCTTTCCGTCACGAAAACGAGCCCGCCCGATCATGAGCTTGTATGGCGCTGAAAATCAGACCAATTTGATTTTTTTGATGCCGTTTCCCAACAACTCCCCTCTCGTCTAAAACGGGACCTGCTCGGCAAAGTAGTCCTCAATCAGCTGGAGCTGCTCGCGTCCGGCAATTTGCATCGCGCCCCAGCCGTCACCGACACGCATCACCACCGTCTCGTTGGCCACCGTCGGACGCCAGATCTCGATGTCTTCCGAATCGATCCCGTCCCTGTCCCTGTCCCGTTCGGGTTGCCCGTCCGCGCAAAGTTGGCCCAGTACGACGTCATGCGCCGGGCAATCGCATAGTCCTCCGCCTGCCACGGCAAGCTCGTCTTGTAAAGGTTGCGAGCACATAGTTGATCTCCGACATGTGGTGCGCGCCCTGGTTCTGGCCGGGCGGCGCGTGGTCCCAGTAGTACGTGTAGATGGGCCTGCTCGACACGCTCGCATTGCTCCATCCGCGCGCGAATCCCCACGACGACACGCGCGACGTGTCCTGCCACTGCTGGTTGTACGCCTCGCCTGCTACGCTGTCGTTTGTCGCCGGCCACGCTGCCAGTGCCCGTGCCGCCAGAGTGCCGTACTGCTGACGCAGCGCAGCCGTGCACTGTGCCACCGTCATCGTCCGCCCAAACGCAGCCCCGCTCTCGTCCCGCGTGTTGCCGTGATGAGCAGCACGGCGTGCGATGGCGGCTGTCCCAGCAGCCGCGCGTACGTGTCCGGCAGCGTGTAGCCGTCGAGTGTCGGTCTGAACTCGCCACCCGAGCCGGGGAACGACGCGGTGCTCGTGAGGTTGGCCCACGGCCGGCTGCGCAGCTCTGCCAGAGACGTGACGTTGTTGGCGCGCAGAAAGTCCGCGCCCAGCTGCAGCGCTTACGACGCATTGTTGTAGCTCTCGGCCAGGCTGGCCGCCAGCGGGTCGCGCGGATCACGGATGCCGCTCTCGGCAATGGCGCCGTGGATGGCGCCGGCTGGGATGAGCGTGTGCGGTGCGTTGACCATGTGGTAGACGGCTGCCGAGCCGGCGGACTGCCCGGCCACCGTGATGCGCGCTGGATCGCCGCCAAACGCGGCAATATTAGCGTGCACCCAGCGCAGAGCCGCGTACTGGTCGAGCATAGCCAGTTGCCGGATGTGAGAGAGCTTGATGATGATGATGATGATGACCCTCTAGCCGCGTCAGAACGCAGCTCGTCTGTCAGTTCGGGCAGTGCGAGGAAGCCAAAGGCCCCGTCACGGTGGTTATAGTTGACATACACGACACCCTGGGTAGCCATGCCCCCGCCGTCAAACAGCCGTAACGGCCCCCGAGCCGCCGGCTGGATGCGTCCAGAAAATGACGGGCAGTTTTTGCAGAGGAAGAGGCGCCGGGGGCTGCTGACCAGATGTTGAGGTTGAGACAGTCCTCGCTGACAGTCGAGCTTTAGCCGGGCGTCGTTGGGCAGCCGTCGCCAAAACGGTCCGCGATGAGCGTCGTGTTCCAGGGCGTCCGCGGCTGAGGCGGGCGCCAACGATTGGCGCCGTCCGTCGATGCGGCATATGGGATGCCTTTCCACACAGCGACGTTCTGCCAGTTGTCAAGGCGGGAGAGCGTACCGTTAGCAGGTGCGCCATCAAACGCAGCAATGCCTCGGACAGGGCCACTGGTGGTCTGGACCACTTGTCCGGCGAGGGATGCGAGAGCCACCATCGACAAATGCCTGTAAATAATGCCCGTCGCGAGAATCCGGTGACAGCGTTTTTGCCGCAAAGAGCTGGCCATGATGGATGATGGCCTCGCTGTCTACGAAGCCGTACTGTGAGCCCTAGGTTTCCACTAACTATTTATACGATGTTTCTTCACTCACAGTGTAAAATGAGACAATTATATATATACATGTCTTGTTATAGTCGCGGCATTCGTATCGTCGGTCTTTCTTAGTAGCATAAAGCACGGCTCGCGGCTTTAGGCATTCAGCCTGATCGCCTCAATATGGAGATATCGGCGTCCAGAGTAGACATGTCCTTGTGGACGTCTTCCGCAGTCTCTGCGAGGTGTTTGAACCATACACACGAGCTTGCGTACATCTCGTATGTAATTGATTCGGCGGTACAGGCAGGGCTCGGGATAAAATAAAATGAAATGAATTCGAAAAAAGAAAGAAACAGAGAGCGGGACGCCGGATGTGATGCGCGTAGCCAGGATCTTTGGACTTAATTGGGCGCACAGCGACTATACTTTGAGAGGGCATTAGACGAAATTATCGCTTCAGCCTCATTGAATCAGCATCCCTCTATGTTGTGGTGATCAGAAGGGCGTCTTGGTCCGTTCGTGATGTTGTTTACCACCCGATATATGTCACGTGCTATGTTTGTATTACATAATCGATCGGCATCGCCGCACTAGCCCCGTCTTGTTCCAGTTTTCCAAGTCGCGAACACTCCAGCCCCTTTGCGCGACTGACTTGGTCACAATCCCGGAGCGCAACCACCGGCCACAATACCCCCCTCCGTCCCCCGGCGCCGACCTCACCCCCGACCATCGATTTTTTTCGGCCGTGCATCTCCGATCACATCGATACGTCCAGTTTACCAGTCTCTGGCTACCTCAAAGCGTATTGCCGACTTTACGCATCCCAATTGATTCATCAACATCGTGGTCCATCAGCATCGCATCGCCACCATCACGGCAACGTTGTTTGGCGCGTCCCGTCGCGTGTTTCCACGCGCACACGGCCCTCTTTACTCGGTGTATCCCCTGGCACGCGCCTAAATTGTCGCCATGGCTCCGTCTGTATGTCTTTTCAGAGCAACACCGACATCCTCTATGATGATATCTACTAATGCGCTCCCTTCCACCCCCCTACAGTATAGAATAAGCACGCAGACGCGGCGCGGCGTGCGCAACGCCTACCCAGAGCACGATGACTTTGAGGGCCTGCCAGTCCGCCAGTGGCGCCACGAATGGGTCAATGTCGAGCCCCCGCGACCACCCACACCAACGAGAAAAAAGCAAACGACCGCTGGGCCCCCGACCTGCCCATGGTATGCCCAAGGACTGGCAGCTGCTTCCGCAGCACACCCAGGACCTGCTGCGCGCCGCGAGGTCGGGCATCCTGTACAAGCGCCGCGCGCCCGTCGAGGAGGAGGAGCCTGAGACGGACGGTGCGGGAACCAACACGGCCAGCGGCGGTGCCAGCGCAAAAATTGGCGCGGCAGCGGCACAGACGCTGCTGCCACAAATGGCCACGGCCACAGCGGTAGTGGTGTTGCGGCGGCAGGCGGGGCGTCTTTGGGGAACGCCAGCATCAGCAGCAGCAGCAACAACAACAACGCGCAGGCTGCCGACAACAAGAAAAAGGCCGGCCACTCGGTCAACAAGGAGGGCGGCTATACCGTCAAGGTCTGGAAGCAAATGGCGCGCGACACGGACTCGCCCATGCCCTCGCACCTCGCCAAGCGCCGCAAGAACACGATTGTGCTGCCACCCAAGCAGCTGACCGACAGCAACGGCAACCCGGCCATGGTGACGGTCGCCAAGGTGCGCCGCCGCGACGCCGCCGGCAACGCCTACGAGCAGTCCGTGACGCTGGCCGACGGCCAGCAGCACATTGTCGACGGCGAGATCTTGTCGACGACGCTCGTGCCCGCCACCAACCGCGACCTGCCCCGAGCCTGCAGCAGCAGCAGCAGCGGCAGCAGCAGCAACAGCAGCAACAACAGCAACAGCAACAGCTCCAAAACACACCGAACCGCAAGCGCGCACCGCCGCCACGGCGCAAGGCCAAGGTGGGTCGCGGCCGTAAGAAGGGCGTCCTACCTCCAGGCCTGCACCGCGGCCGTGCAGCAGCAGCAGCAGCAGCAGCTGCCGCTGCCGCTGCTGCTGCTGGAGGCGCGCCCGCTGCTGACCCAGCGGATCCCAGCGCTGTCGCCGTGCCGGCACCGGTGGCCGCAGAAGCCGAGGCTACGCCGGCCTCGGCAGACGGCTCCGTGTCGGAGGCTATGCCTACACTTCTTGACCAGCAGCAGCCTCTGTCCTCCATTGGCGATGATCACCTGCCCAAGTCCATGTCCGGGACGGCCACACCAGCGGTTGGCGAAGATGAGCAGCGCGCGGTGTCGTTTGTCGCGCCAGAGCCAAAGAGGAGCCTCGGGACGAGGAGATGACCGATGTCAGCGCACCACCCCCACCCGAACCTCAGCCGCCAGCAGGGTCCGAATCGGCAGCGCCGCTGGAGGCCATGTCAGCACCGTCGGCACAACCAGAAGAGCGCACAGACGAGCCGATGCTGGATCAGCCAGAAGCACAGCTTGAAGCACAGCCAGAAGTACAGCCTGCGGCTTCTGAGCCAGAGCCGCCCAAGGAGGAGGAGTTGAAGGAGCATCTCAAGGAAGAGCTCAAGGAGGAGCCCAAGGAGGAGCCCAAGGAGGAGCCCAAGGAGGAGGCGGTGCCAAAGGAGGAGCCGCCAGCACAAAAGTCGCTTGCAGTGCCGGAGGAGACCACACCTGCACCCAAGTCACCAACACCCCCACTCCAGTAGCTGATGTGCCGACCGTATTTGAAGCAGCACCCGGAGCAACCCCGAGCAGCCTGCGCCCGAGCAATGGCTGTCGACTCTGCACTTGAGCCTGCTGTCGAGGCTCCAGCCGAGACAGCACCCGAGCGTGATCCTACACCCAAGGAGCTTACACCCAAGGAGCCTACGCCAGCGGCCGAGGAACCCATTGCTAAGCCCTCTGCCTCAACAGAGCTCATGCCGGCACCTGCCGAGGAGGTTGCTGTCCCCGCTCCTTCTCCTGCAGAGCCTGTTGCCAGGGAGCCTACACCTGAGGAGGCACCGGTGCCGGCGGCTGAAGCGCGCGAGCCAAGCCCTGAGAAGAAGCTACCGGAGGAGCCTGCTGAACCTGCATCCCTCGATGCTGCCGTCGATGCTGCCGCCCCGGCTTCTGTTACCCCTCCTGCACCTACAACGGAGGAACAGCCCACTGTGCCAGTGCCCGAGCCAGCCAAGGAGCCGACACCCGTCCCGGCAAGCGAGGAGGCGCCAGTTCCAACAGCAGAGCCTGATGTTGCGTCTCCTGCTACTGCGGCCCCGGCTGCTGTGGAGGCTGAGCCCGCTCCGCAGAGCCCGCTCCGGCAGAGCCCGCTCCGGCAGAGTCCGCTTCGGCCGTTGCTGAAGAGCCGGCTTCTACCGACGCTGCCGCACTGGCGGAGGATGCATCATCTGCAGAACCCGCTCCGCGCCGCACATGAGGCGTCTCAGGAATAAGAGAAAGCCGATGAGCCAGGGTGAGCAATGATACCGGCTTTTCACTGCAGTTCCTGCAGTAGGGTAGGGAGGAGTATGGACGATTCTGGGTAGAAAGGATAGCGAGCCGCCCAGACTCTTGTGTTTTACAGAGAGGCGTTGAAGAGAACTTTTTTTTTGATTTGTTTTGGTAGTCTTGTTGAAAACTTGTAATTTTTCTATCATGGAAGAGATATATTTTTTGGTCATTTTTTGTAGTATTGGTAGCTTTTGTTCTTTTCTACACGGTATTATTCTATGCATTTTTTATTATTTTGACGAGGGAACAAAAGCTGAATGGAGATGATTGTGTCTTTTTTTTTTTTTTACTACGATTCTGGCTCTTTTTCAGATAAGAAAAAACAAGGGAAAGCTTTTTAGAAAATCTTTCTGAAAGAACACGAGAGCATAAAATAGAGTATATCACAACCGTAAGCCACAAAATGATCGCAGATATAGTTAACGAGTCGTAGTAGTAGATTGAAGATGATAATAATAGTCTCGAACTGATATCAACTCTACATCTCATGTAGGTCTAGATCGACCAGCGACCATCCTTAGTTCTGAGCACCTCTCTTCACACTTGCCATCCATCTCACCGTCCCATACCCATCAGTCCTGCCGACAGCGTCGTGCTCACAATTGAGGTGTAGCAGCCTTATCACAGGCCGGCACCAAAAGGGGCGTTTACGCCGAGCCCGCCCGCGTGCTGCCGGTCAGAGTGTGCTTTTTGTTGGTGAGTAAGGAGGCACTGAGAAAAAAGCAACACCTTTTTTTTTGAAAGACCAACAGAGAACGTACCTCGACGTGGGCCAACAAAATGGTCGAGCCGCCGATGCTGCTCTCCTCGTCCATCTCCTTGCCAGCGGCGGGAGCTGCCTTGCCATTCTTGCTGGTGTCTTTGCCGGCCTTGTCCGCCTTGCCGGCCTTGTTGGTGTCACGCTGCTTGAGACGGCGCAAAGAAAAACGACCGATGCGACGACGAGCACGCCCGTGCTGCACAAAAAGAACCAAAACAGGAACATGGTCAGGGCGTTCATGCTCGAGTTGTTGGTGGTAGTGATGGCGGTACTGTTGATGACGCCGGGGCCGCCGTGCGGTGCTGGTCGGGGACAAAAGGTCGCCAGAGCCGAGGGGACAAACATTTTGAGAGAAAAAGGGTAGAGGGAGAACGGGAGGAGATGGCTTGGATGGCTTGGATGGTTGGAAGTTGCGGTTCGTCTGGAGTAGAAAAGAGAGAATCGTGGTCGGAAAAAGAAATGAAAGTGAAAGGAATGCATACGAAATGGGATACTTTGTAGAAGGAAAAAAATCAAGAGGTAAGAAATAAAACGAACCGCTTCCAGCACCAAGAGATATGTCACATTTCGAGCGTTGCATGAGGTCGTTGGATGTGGTGCTGTTGAGGCCGACTGGGACCTACAATTGGTATTGTTCTCGCAAAGGCGATGGAAACTGCGATTGTTGGTGTCAGTCCACGATGCAGCTTGCGACTTATGGAGCTGCATCAGCCCAGCCATTTATACCCTGCAACTTCTGGCATTGTCTGTCAGAAAATGTCACTGGGAAACCGAACAAGTCTTGGGAACGAAAGAAATAACAATTGCAAGAGTGATCGTCGAAAGAAAGGTATTAGTATTTTGTAGATTCGCAGTGGATCCAAATTAACAGCATATCCAACATATTCCAAACAAATAGATGCAGGTAATAGGCCAAAATAGATCTTCCCCGAGGACTTCTCTTCTTTTCCCGTGGTATAATACAATGGAAGCAAAATATTGCCAAAAATAAAGGCAGATAAAGCGCGGAGAAAGCGACGAGAGCAACGAAAGCGACGAGATCAACAGCAGAGCACAACTACTTCTGCGGCATGGACATGCCCGCCTGGGCCTGGTAGCCCTGGGTGTTGACCATGTGCTGCGTCCGGCTCTTGACCTCGTTATCCTGCTGGATGAGCGCGCAGCAAGGGCACCAGTACGTCACGCAGCAGTCGCCGCTGCCGCTGCCGGCAATGCCGAACCGCTCGCGGATCTCGCCTCTCTTCATCATAACGTAGCTGTTTTTGTTAGCGCGTGCTTTGTTTGAGCAAAGGGAAAGGGAGTGCACGTACATCCATCCGCAGCCAGTGAAGCACTGGATGGCGGTAAAGACCATGCAGTCCGAGTTCATCGAGTCGGCGGTCTGCATCGTGGGGTCCCGCAGGCGGTCCGACGTCTTGCCGAGCAGCACCGCAGGGCAGGAACGTGCCGAGACAGCACGAGTCGCAGGGGAACAGTCCATCAGGCTGGCGTTCCACTCGGGCGCCGACGACAGCACCACCAGCAGCGGCACCGGGCGCGACGCCGCGCTGCATCGGCGCAGCAGTCTGGTACTGCTGCTGAGGCGGCTGCTGTTGAGGCTGGGCATACTGGGGGTGCTGCTGTTCATACTGCTGGGGATACTGCTGCTGCTGGGCGGGCGCGCCGTACTGAATAACGCCCTGCTGCTGCGGGGCCGGCTGCTGTAGGGCGCCACGCTGTTGGCCCTGAGGCTGCGTGCTGTACTGGGGCGGTGCCTTGTAGTCGGCCATTGCAATTGTTTATGGTGTTGTGGTGTTGGTGGTGGAGGTGGGAATGCAATTGGTGGAGTGGTAAAAGAAAAGTCGCGATGCGTTGCGATCCGATGCAAGCAGAACAGGAAAGAGAGAGGAAAGAAGGAAGGAAAAAGGAAGGCACGACCAAAACTACCAAAGGAAAGGAGAAAAACTTACAGACGGGAAGGAGGGAGGACGCCCAGTAATAATAATAACACACTTCGGAAGGAGCTGCTACCGTAGGAGTAACAAGGAATTTAGATAGAGAAAACGCCTGGGATGGACAGCCTTGGACGGGGGGTGCGCCAATGCGTGGCTGCACGCATTTTCTGAGTTCTGAGAACCGGAGCACCAAAGAAAACAAAGAAAGAAACGACCCGACAAGGGATACCAATTGGCATGAGTGTGGCACTGCTTCGGAGTACGAAGTATCTTACATGTACTCCATACGCGCGCGAGATATGTTACTTTGGGGCGTGGCTTCCTTTCGTGGAGCCGCGGCTGGCTGAGCCGCAGCGACGGAAAATAGGAAGGAGCACCAGCTCGTTTCGACAGGCAGAAGAGCTATTCCCATACGCGATCTGCGCCGCCCGAGAGGCTTGACTGAGGCTGGTGTTACATGTATACTTGTTTGGTCAAGGTCAAAGCTGCGCTACGAGTCGGGCAAGTCACTCTCTTAGCTCCAAGCCAAGACGAGCTTTCTTGGTTCACAAAACCGTCTGGTGAGACCTTTTCTCTTTTCTCTTTTCTGTCTCTTTTGCGATGTTTCTCAACGGCAAGAGGCCTCGAGCTTCGATGGCTCTTCTACACAACCAGCAACCGAGACGTTGGACGTTAGAATGGGAACCGACTGTCCTCGAGCCGTCGAGCTTCTTCTTCAGATCTCTTTCACCTGAAGGGCATGCTCGTGTCCAGAGGAGACACACATGTCCTAGATCCCCCATTTTCTATTTATTCTGCTTGCTGATTCCTGGCCTTGGCCGAAATTAAGCTTCTCTTGGAAGCTCCACCAGTGACTTTTTTTCGCTAGCTCAAGGACCTTGCTCGTAAAGTGAGTCCTGTCTGGGGCAGTGCGCTGAATTTTAGATTCAACTTTGTTTTGGGGCTCGGCTGCTGCCTCACTAACAACCGGTGTTGGCTGTGCTGTTCAACTGCAACATCACGCTGCAACCCACCCTGCGTCGTGTCTGCCGTGCGCGTTTCATGAAAGGTTGCTTTCTGTTGTCAATCCCTATCCTAGGCTGATTTGTGACTGGGCGAGAGAGAGTGTGTGTTTATGGCCGAAAGAATATTTTGTGAGTCTCCCCTGTTTAATTTATACATCGGAGAGATGGCCAGATGAGGTAAACAATTAAACCATTGCCAACTGATTCGACAAAGGCGCCTTTGCCCCGATCCCCGTTGCATAACGGCTTGTGTCTTATTAACATAAATACAGAAAAGGTGCTGTGCCCCGTTAACGCGTCGTGGTAATTATGCCAACGCGCCTCTTCGTTATTGGTCCTGTGCCGCTGCCGTTTGCTTCTGCCTTTCTTTGACAGCTAACTCTATGGAGATACGAATGAACCGACCGATCCTTTGGGTACGACGGCGGCAAGGGTCCTTGCGGCCTGCTGTGGGTAAGATAAGAAACAATATCATGCATGTGCAGTGTTTCGCTGAGAACCTACGCAAACCGCCCTGTCTTTTTGTTTTGCTCCGAATGCTCTGCCGTTGCTGTTTCATCTACATGTACGGAGTACATGTACACAATAGGCCGGCCCGGACTTTCTATAATCTTGTTGCATGATTTTTCAGAGTGAAGATGTCTTGCATAGCACACACAATGTGTTCCCGTTGACTTGTCCTCTAGGCACCTCGTGCTCTAATACTTGCAGTCCGTCGTATTGCTCAGGTGAGGCTGGCTCTCCTTGAGTCTCAACTGAATTTAATAAACTAGCGGCATGCAAAAGAACAAAAGAGCCGCAACAACAGCTAGACAGGTCGCGCTGTGGACAAAAGCCGTTGCTCCAACAGGCCAACCCTTGCTAGTGTCTCTGGCACTGCGTCTAATTTTGATCTCTTCCTTGTCTCCTCATCTCTCAAACCACAGCCCGCTGCCAATCCCCTGGGAGTGAGATTTTAGGCTGCACTGTGTTCCTTCTAGCCGGAGTAGGCGGAGTACGGAGTGTTGCACCTGGGATGAGATGACAGTGCGACTCCTGGATCCACCGACAGAGAGATCCCTGATTACGAGAAAGCACATGTGAAGATCTCAGTGAGACGCCGTCAGACGACGGCCGGTTGAATATCGTGTTTCTCTTCTTCTCTGCGCCTGGGGTACTTTATGAGGCCACCATTGTTGGGCTGTACTCTGTGTGTGAAGACATATATATCTTACATCACATGTTGGCTGCCCGCAGCTTGCCCCTGGTACGAAAAGTCAAAAGTGCTGCAACATGTTTCCTCTTGTTTCGGCTTTCGGCTTTTCTCCTCGCCCGTCACCGCACCACCGGCTTGCTCAAGATCGTGTAGTCGGGCACAAACGTCTTGCCGCCCCGCAGCCGCCGCGTCGTCGGCGCCAGCGGGTCTGTCGCGAACCCTTGCCGGTTGTAGAATTGGAGCGCCCGCTGGTTCGAGAGGAAACAAGTCAGCATGACTTTGCTCACGGGCGGGCCCAGGTTGTGCGCGACGATGCTCTGGAAGCCGAGCAACAGCCGGCCGAGACCCGAGCCTTGGAGAGCAGGCGACAGGTGGATCTCGTAGCAGTAGACCACCGGCTCGCCCTCTTCGTAGACGGGCATCAACGAAGTGAAAGCGGGATCGTAGGAGAGGAGGATGAGGAGGACGACGAGGAGGAGTAGACTGGCGTCATCAGCGTATGTGCCGTCGTCATTACCAGATCCGCGTTCTTCCTGCGTGCCGTTTTGCTCTTTGTATTGTTGACATCAAGCTCCTCCTCTGGCAGGTATTTTTCGACCGGCGGTTTGGCGCGACGTCTCGGTCGACGATTGCCTCCGTGGGCGGCTTTTCTCGCACGACAATGTACACCGTAGCTCTGCGTGACGCGCATCTCTTGCCGCTTGTGCGCGGGCCTCCACTTCATCGCCGAGTCCTCGTAGTCGGCACGACTTTCGCTTTGATCAGTCGTAACAAGCTTCGAGATCTTCCTCGCCAAGCTCGGCAGGCCGCGCCAGACCCAGGCTGTACTTCTGCCCTGTCGCGGGTGTGTCCACTCTGTCCGCCAAGGATCCAGGCCAGGTACTCTGTGTTATCAGTATTGGGATTATGTGAAGTAATAACAAAGAGAGTGAGAGGGAAGACGGTTGAAGCAAAAACGAAAAACAAGAGAGAAGAGACTCACTCTGGCTCGAGGTAGGCCTTGATAAAGTCGGCATCAGACTTCTCGTTGGCCTTGTCGATCCGGGCCTCGTCACCGCCCGCCGGCGCTTCTTAATAGCCATGACGGTAGGTTACAGCGATGTGTGATCGAAATTGACTCGGCACACACGCCGCGGACCTCGATGCCTGGTCACTGGCTCTCACCTCTCACCTAAGGGCCGGCCTTTGGCGGAACGCACCGACACGTGGTCAAGGACGTCTCTTGACACCAGGGCAGCTCAGAAACGTTCGGTTTATCGACAGCTGTTCATAAGCAGCCTCTGACTTTCGTTTCGATCTAATGCATGCTGGTGCTGTGTTGAGGCGCGTTGTGTTGGGAGCACTGTTGTTTACCCTGGTAGGACTGATGAAGGCGAAGGCGTGCTACACCTGCCTGTAGTGGAGGCCCCCCCCAAATCACGACTGAACCAGACGCTAGACGCTATGAGGGTTAGCCACTGCCGGCTGGAACAAGCGCTAAACCTACAGCGCCAGTGGTATATATCGTTTTTTGTATTGATTTCACGGAGCGGAAAAACATGAGCATCGAATTTTTATATTGGGACAGCCGCCCCCAAATCCAACCCCCCAACACCCCCCCTTTGCCCGGCACCGTAGCGACGGACGCCGCCTACCCGTTTGCCACGGGCCAGCAGCAGCCCGGCTCTGCGGGAAAGCCGGGGTTCGGGCAAGCTTGGGCACTCGGCACCTCCGTCCCCCCCGTCGCGGCAAACGGCGCCCTCAGTAAATCATACTTCCCTGCGGGGGCTGGGCCCGTGCCTGGCGATCTCTCCAGCATGATTTGTGCCGGCACCTCGGGCCCAAAGATTAACGACGCACACGACCGCGCGGGAGACCCTGCGGTTTGGCGCGACGAGTTTGAACGGCACCGGGCTGACAATCTGTGCCGCAAACCTTCTTTTCTTTTACTGGATATCCCTCTGTGTGGCCAGCCCGTATACTGATTCTAGACCCAATACATACGGGTCCTATCTCGAGGCAAGACGGATGGGGAAAACACTGAACGGTAATTTGCGGAATGTAGGGCACCCCCAAAGGGCGGGCCCTAGCATGTGCTATCAAGCATATGATATCGGACATAAACCACATTTTCACGTTTTTTCAACAAGAAAACAATCACTCACCCAATGCACAGGAGGTAGATGTGTATTGATATCCTGGTGCGGATATGCGTGATGCTGTATTCCCGTTCCTTTGTACATAAAACGTGTCTACCTCGGCTATGTGCTGTTCCCTCCACCATCCATGGTATCGTACATTTCCCAACTTGTTGTATCTCTGCAACACCCCTCTCCCCTCTCCCCTCTAGCCCTGTCTCTGCTTGTGACGGGGGTTCCCGGGCAGATAATGTACATGTACCCCCGGTGCCGCTTGCCGCCTTTCCGCCGAACCACCTTGCAGTGCTCACAGCGCCGCTTGACCGAAACTGTGCACCTTCATTGCCGCGCGTCTGCTGGCGGGCGTGGCCTAGGGCGAGGGCGGGTTGTGCTTGTGGGTGTGGCCGTGGCCATGGACGTGCTGGCAGTTGTGCTGCTGCTGGGTGCCATTGCGGCGACGGGGGCGCGTGGTGGATGCGCCACAATTGAGAACACGCGCTTCTGCTGCGGTGCAGTGCCCTGGATGCGCAGGCTGGCCAACGCGGTTGTCAGAGACGATGTGAGGTGGACGAGTGGAAGAAGTGGAGGCTGCCGAAGCTCGGCGCGGCGGCGGCGGTGCGCGAGGCGGCCGGCGCGCACAGAGGCGGGCGCCAGGAGCGCGCAATATGTGCAAATGCCATTGTGTCGAGCTGCGTGTTGTGAGTGCGTGGGGTGGCTGGGTATGTGATGCTCACGGTGTCGGTCGTCGTACGTTGACCTCTGAATCTCGAAGAACTCTCGCGATTTTTTTCGACATTGCCGATTGGGAATTGTGGGCCTGTCACGTGATACGGCCACAATCGCGTAAAATCGCTTCGATCCGTTCCAATTGACTGGTTTACCTCATGTTCTAGATTGCCATTAGCACATTCAACAGTTTGCGGTATTGTGCCTGGTTCAAATTGCTCTTTCAATTCATTCTTGGCCGTGCCCGTCTGTTCCCACTGGATTCGTGCCTGCCTAGCTGCAAAAGACTTACGACGTAATAACAGACCGCCCGATTGCATGGAACGAACACGTGCTGATAAGTCCCCTACTGTACAGGGCGTTAATGCAGTGCCTCGGCAACCATTCCCCGCCCAAAACGTGCTGTAAGGCTGGCTGCGTTTAGCGGCGTCTCGATGAGACATATTGAATTTCCATCCTCCCAACCTCAACCTCTCGTACTTTTGCTCTTTCGTATCACGTTCATAAAACTCCCTACGGCCTACCCCTGCTCATCCCTATCGGGGCGTACTTATCCCATTCCTCATCCTCGGCAAACCTACTAAGCCGGCCGTTGTACCGTCTCCCCCTCATCGTCTCTACACCCAGGTCTTATTTGCGAAGCTCTTGGCCACACTCATCACTCGAGGTGACGACATCGCTCAGGCAGCCATCTTGACGGCACTAGACGACAAGCAGAGGCGTCATCTCTACCCGTCCATATATATACGTCCTGGGGGCGACGGCAAGACGAGCAGCCAGTTTTGTAATCTCACTCTGTGCACAAGAAACAAACATCGTCATCATACATCGCCATACAGCAACATGACGGACCTCACCAAAATCACCACCGTCGCCGAGACGCTCAAGCATCCGAGCTACCCAGACGCCACGTTCAATCTGCAGCCCACCCGCAGCGGCCTCCTGCCCGTGGCGGCCGGCCGGCGGGGCCCGCTGCGCATCGGCTGGGAGGTGCACGGCGAGGGGCCGGTCAAGATCGTCTTTATTATGGGCCTGGGCTCGTTCAAGACGGCCTGGCAGCGCCAGACACTGCACTTTGGCCACGAGCGGTACAAGGAGTACTCGGTGCTGCTGCTGGACAACCGCGGCATGGGCGACTCGGACCGGCCGCTGATGCGGTACTCCACCAGGGACATGGCGCTGGACGCGCTCGAGGTGCTGGAGCACGTGGGCTTTTGTGGCGGCCCCGTCCACATCCCACTTCCACATCCACGTCCCCGTCCACGTCCAAGCCGGACGCGCGCTCCGTGCACATTGTCGGCCTGTCCATGGGCGGCATGGTGGCCCAGGAGCTGGCGTGCCTGATCCCCGGCGAGGTGGCGTCGCTGTCGCTGTGCTGCACGGCGGCGGCTATCGAGAACACGTCGGCCAGCATCTGGGAGAACCTGGCGAGCCGTGCGGCGCTGATCATCCCCAAGGGCGTCGAGGAGAGCGTACGGGGCACAGCGGGCCGCATTTTAAGCCATGCGTTCCTGACCGGTCCCGACAACATTATGCTGCCCAAGCCCGGCAACGCACCTCGTGGGCCCGCCTCTGCGCAGCCACATATACCCCCCAGAAAACGACGCCCGTCGACTATACCGCACTCAAGCAGGAGCAGCAGCAGACGTCGACGTCGTCCGAGGCTAACAGCGCCTCCTCCTCCTCCTCCTGGTACCGCCTCTTTGACAGCAACTACCAGCGGTTTATCGCCCAGGAAATGCATAAGCGCAATGACCCGCGTTCACCACAAGGGCTTCTTGCTGCAGCTGATTGCCTGCGGCTGGCACCACAAGTCGCCCGCACAGCTGGCCGCCATGGCCGACGCCGTCGACCGCCGGCGCATCCTCGTGATCCATGGCACGGCAGACCAGATGATCTCGGTCCCGCACGGGCGCAAGCTGGTCGAGGCGATCCAGCCGGCGCAGGCACACATTGTCGAGGGCATGGGCCATGCGCCGGTGGCCGAGCGCTGCGCGTGGTACAACCAGACACTGGCGGACCACTTTCACAACGGCGAGGTACTGCTTGGCCGGGCAAAAGAGTAAGAGAGGCGGGGCAGGAGATGCAGCTGCAATGGCTTTAGAGTGCCTGCTTGTTTCCAATATTTCACGATTGTCTCGTTCCTAGATTCCTGGTGTTGGTAAGATTCAGCTTCAAGGAAAGACATATATTATTGTCGCTACCAATCATCTCCTTCTCGCAGTAATGATGTTGGTTTTTTTGGGTTTTTTTATTAACGAAGTGTAACGTTATACTTTTTTGATTTATTGCTATATAAAAACACTGTTGGAGAAGAAAAAAAACGCCTTGCTTGTGCTCTCCGTTTTTATGTTCCCTATCCCGTTTCAATCCCCACTTTCTTTACATCATCACAAAACCAATGCCGCTCAATGTCTTCTCGTCCAGCAGGTTCTGCCGGTCGACGCCGCCCGTGATGTGCGCCGCGCGGTAGTTGAACAGGTAGTAGTGCAGCTGGCCGTCGCCCGGGCCGTACTTTTGCTGCTCCAGGAACAGCGCGTTGTCCATGATGGACAGCGCGTTGAACACGTCAAAGCGGTGCTTCTTGGCCAGGATCAGCGCGTCGCTCATCAGCTCGTTGAGGCGCGCCTTGAGCGCCGGCTTGTCAAAGGGCGTCGTGAGGCCCGTCTCGGTTGCATAGTAAAACAGGTACGCGGCGCGGATCACATTGTGGCGCGGGTGGTTGATGACGGACGAGTCGAGGCAGTAAAGGAGAACATGTCGGTGATCTTCTTGGTCTTGTCGTCCTCGACCACGGTACGTGTACACGACCTGCTCGTCGCCCGGCAGCCGCTTGTCGAGCAGCCAGTGTCGACCTCGTCGCGCGTAAACTCCATGGCCATGTCGAAGCGCTTGAGGTAGCGCGTCAGCAGGTCCTGTACCTGGTCGAGGTCGCCGGCAACCATCTCGCGCAGGCCCTTGGTCTTGGTACGGTCGGGCAGCGCGTACTTGCGCACCTGGAACTGCGGCTTGCTGTTGGGCGGCAGTGGGCTGAAGCCCACCTCGTACAGCTTCTGCCAGTCGAGCGAGCGGTGGTAGTAGCGGGACGTGCTGACGGGCTTGGGCAGCAACCACGCCGGCGCGTGTACAGCGCCTGCCACACGCCCTCGAGGTTGCACAGGCGCGTAATCTCCTTGATGAGGATGGGCGCCAGGCGCTTGGACCGCAGCTTCTTATGGATGACCAAAAAGTTGACCTCGGACGCGTGCAGCACGGCGTCGCGGATGCGCAGCTCCAGCGGGATGGCCGAGATGAACGCCACCAGCTTGCGCGACTGCGTCGCCCGCACGCCAATGTGCCACTGCTTCTTCCAGCCGGGCGACATCATGGCCCACTTGAGGATCGACTTGCTGTAGCGGAACCGGGAACATGGCCTCGCCGTCCTCGACAAAGTGGCCCGACAGCAGGTCAAACACCTCCTGCAGCTGCGCGTCGTCGGTCAGGTCCACCGTGTCCCACTCGAAGCCCTCCACCAGCGGCGGCGGCTCTCTTGGACACCTCGTCGACCGTCAGCGTCTGGATGGGGCCCTCGGGCAGCGCCGGCTTCTTGCCGCTGCCCTTGCCGCCGGCCTCGCCGAACTTGGGTACCGGCTGCGTCTGCCAGAACTTGTAGCTGGCCATGTCCTTGGCATTCTTGCCGCTAGCAGCCATGCCTGTCATGATATCGGCCAGGTTAAGGCGCTTCAGTGCAGCCAGGGCTTGCTCGGCACTAATCTTGGGCTCGCCCGAGGACGCCGACGCCGACGCCGATTCTCCTGCCGCAGCAGCATCGCCGCCGGCTGCAATCTCCTGCGAGATGGCCGGATTCAGCTTCAGCAGCTCGGCCACCTGGTCCGCCGGCAAGCTCGAGATGGTCTTTTTCAGCTGCGACTCGGCCTCGGCCATGGTCTTTGGCTGCTTGTTCTTCTTCTTGTTCTTCTTCTTCTTCTTGCCGTCGGTCGAGGCGGCGGCGCCAGCGGGTTGTGCCGCCGGCAGCCACTGGTGTCTCGTCGTCGGAGCCACCTTCGCTGTCCGAGTCGGCGGCGGCGGCGACAGGCTGCTTGCCCTTGTCATTGGGGTTCTGGGAAGAGAGAGGCGCATCGTCCGAAGACGTCGGTTTTGTGCTGTCCGCCATCGTCGAGGCAAGGAGATGCGACGGAGCGACAGAAGGAGGGGTGAGAGTGGTGGGAGGAGAAATGGCCTGGCAGTCGTTGGAGGGGGAATATATAGGTCGATAGGAAAAATGCGAGTCGTCGGTCGATACAAGATGCGTAATGCGTTGTCGAGGGCCAAAGGTCGAGTCTATGTCCTCGAGGTCAAACAAGCGACGTAGCGTTTTGGGACAGCGCTGTCGCACGATGGCTCTTTCCTTCGCGGTGCACAAAACCCTACGGGCGGCTCCTACCCCGCCATGAGCTTGAGAAAATTGGGGAGAGCTCTGGTAAATGGGTGGGCCATTCTGTCACGTGCGCCAACATCGTCTCTGTCAACAGACGCAACAGGCAGCTGGATAGCCATCGAACAAAGGAATAATCACTCCATGTAGGATGAGACGGAATCTGTCATTTTCCGTTGTTCGGGATGTTTCAATAAAAGGATCATGAGTACCGCACTTTATTCAACTAAAAACGGCGGTGAAGTAGATTGGCTGCAGAGATTTGATCCAATATTTTATATTTGACTACTCCGTACTGTTGAGATAAAAAGACCTCTAGGTCTGTCTTCTATTTGACGGCTGCCATAGAGGTGACAGCTTATGTCAATGCTGCCGGAAAAACAATAAATGTCGATTTTCAGGACCTTGTTGGTCTCATAGCCTTCACTGTTTTCACTTTTATTTGTCCCCATAGGCACACCGCGAGACAATCCATTTCTTTATATCCAACCATTGCCTTGCATTCTATTGTTTCTGTTTTATGCTTTTATGCTTTTATGCTTCTATGCTCGTGACCAGCCTTCGGACGAAGACGAATCTTCATCGCGCAGCTTGCCCGTTTCGGCATTCTCTTTTATTGGAGCACGCGGTATCACGCGCCGATCTGTCTCAGTGCAGCAGTGTATCTTTAGCTCCAGGGGCACGCTAAGGGGAACAAGAGCCTAAAAAAATAGGGCCTGGCCTGGCCCAAATGAACCCCGATTCAGGGCCCAAACCCGCTGGATGCAGCCGAAACCCGCTGGACGCAGCTGAAGCCCACTGAACTCAGCACTGTTTTAACGGCTATGCGGCATCCAAGCCGCTATCGTGATTTTCCTCGCTTTTGCTTCGCCACTGTTGCCTATTCCCCATTATGCTGTTTGTGCATTGGCTCAGGCAGGACCTCGTATTCTCAATCCCACCCAATCTCTGGAAGCGAAAGCCGAAGCGAAAGCCCAATCGTGAAGCACAGTTCCTCTTTTTGACCGCTCAAAAACACACCACTGTGCTTGGTTCTTCCAGGCATCTTCACCCTGTCCTTGTAAAGCTGAAAGCAGTCTTACTCCGACTCCGTATTACTTATCTTACAAAACAATGTTGGCCCGCCTTTTGGAACCCGACTTTCTGCTTCTCTTCTTACCCTTTCCCTGCCTCGTTTTGGCTTCTGGCGCGCGACCTCTTCCTTTTCTTTTTTGTTCCTTCTTTCTCAAAAGCAAAACATTGACGTCGGTTTTCAGCCTCGCCTGATACCCTTAAAAATCTCTCAACAATGTTCAAGCCCTCGAATAACAAAAAGGGCGACTCGTCGCCGCTCCTGCGGCCAGATGCGGACGCCGTGTCGCTGCACTCGACGCACGCGGACAGCGGGTTGGCGCAGCAGCAGCAGCAGCCGTAACCGCCATGCCGCCTTTCTCGATGCCGACGACGACGCTCCTGAGCTGTTCCTCGACAGCGACGACCTGCCGCCACTGTACTCGGACGTTGTCGGCGAGGATGACGAGGCGGCCGACGGCGAACACCAGCCCCAGTCCCAGGGCCAGAACGCAAACGGTAATGGCGGCCGGTCTTCAGGCGCCCCTGGCGTGGGCCGTTTCCGGTACCCGACGACGATCGTCGGCCGAGCCCCAAAAGTGGCGCTACGACATGATGCCCAACTGGGGCGGCGGCAGCAACACGGTCGACGAGAAACACGCGCCGCCTCGTGGACATGGTCGAGGCGTGGGCGCAGATCCCGCCGGCGCCGTACGTGCAGCTGCGCGGCACGCACTGCGAGACCGTGAACAAGGACGGCAAGAAGGAGACGCGCGAGGTGGTGGACTTTGACGTCAAGGTGGAGCTGACGCCGTACTTGTATTCGGACGTTGCGCTCATACGAGTCGTGGCGCACGGTCCCGGCTGCCGGGCCAACCACGACAAGGTGCGGCGCGGCACCGTCTTCAAGTGCAAGGAGCCCACGGCCAGCGGTCCGCCGCGGCTGGGCGACGAGGAGCAGCAGGTGCCTGCGTTGCTGCGGTGACAACGGCAACGACAACGGCAACGACAATGACAATGGCGATGGCGAGGCCGGGCCCACCCTCGAGGACTGGTGCCGGCGGTACTGCGCGGGACCGGCGAAGCTGCGCGCGTTCCAGCTCAAGCGGCGCAATGACCGGCTTCGACTACGAGCGCGTGCGCAGCATGATGAATGCGCTGGTGCGCCGACCAACTACCAGGGCGGACTTCAGGTATTGTTCCCCGTCGACGAGGTCGGCCACGTTTTTTTACAGCCAGCACCGTTTCAACCGCTGGCGGCTGTCCAGGTGGATCAGGCGCTGTGCGTGCTGACGCTCACCATCCTCTTTACGTGGCCGTACCTCTTCTTTGCGACAAAGCGCTACGAGGTGATCTCGGTCGACTGGCCCTTTCTCGCGGACGTATCGCGACGGCCACAAGTACTACATCAGTCTAAAAGGACCAGTGGTACAACATGTGGGCCGCGGGCCATTACCAACGGCGTGCTGAGCAAGCGGCAAGGCACGCTCGACCAGGAGGATCTGCGGCAGTCCGAGGGTGCTCCGCCGACATTACAGTCCACGGGCAACACGACCGTCGACGGCGCGCTCGGCTTCGTGCGGGCCGGCATCAACGCCATGAACCAGGTCAACCGGCAGCGAGGCTGGGGCGGCAACTGCTGAGTCTGGTGGCATAACAGATACACAGGAGCCAGAAATGAAAAAGGGTTAATTTGTGCTGTTCATGCTGAACTTGACCGGGCATGGTTTCTTTTGTCACAGCTTGTTTTCTCACATATCAGAGTATTTGATTTGTTTTAGGTTTAATGTACTGTGTAGCGATAGGCGATACATAATGTCTCCTACAAGTAGTGCATAGGTTGAATGGCGAATTCCATGGCCGTCACTTCATCACGGCCGTTGGCGGCTTCTTCAAAGATACGCATCATCTCGAGGAGGACAGGCGGGAACAGCACTATGTCGTTGTGGCCTCCGTGGGGGAAACCGCTCTTGCCGGATGGTCACGTTACCATCGCGCCACTCGGAGACGAAGGCGCCCTTGCCCAGGTTGGTTTGTCCGCTGCTCCTTGAGGGCCAGCAGCTCGGCGGCGACAGCTCCTTGCCAGCTTCGTTGCGCACAAGAGGACCGACGACCGTCGCGAAAATCTTGTCGTCCTCGATGCACGGGATGTCGTTGTCGTCTGCCGCATGGATCAGGCTCAACCGCAAGTGTCTCCGCGGGGCGTTGGTGTCGCTGCTGTGGCCTTCATACTTGTGCCCCCGCCGTCTTGTCCTCGCCGCCGTCCTCGGTGTTGCTGCGGTGCACAATGCTCACCATTGTTGCGCAGACGCTGCGCTGACTCCCAGCGGTCCACAAGGCAGCCGAGCACCAGACGCAGGATGCGCGGGTAGGAGCGCAGCGGCTTGAGATGGGCACGAGGCCGGCAATGGCATACCCGGACAGCTGTCGACAGGTTGCTGAAGCTGGCAACCATGATGACGCCGGCGAAATCGACGCCGTGGACACGGGCGTAACCGCTCGGCAGCACCAGCGGCCACGGCCCGAGCCAAGACTATGGCCGACAATGACAAAATTGCGGTCGGGCGGGAGGCCGGGCGTCTCCAGAGCAAAGCGCAGCGCCGCACGCCGTCCAGGATCAGGCCGTCTTCGGTCGGGCTTGCCCGAGGAGGTGCCGAAGCCGCGGGTAGTCAAGGGCGAGGACGTGGTAGTTGCTTGTCGCGGTGTACATGTGGAACGACGGCGCGCGGACGACGCTTGGCAGATGGCCGGCATTCTGGAACGAGTTGTCAGCACGGGTGTCATGTAATTTTTACGCCAGCAACAAGGCCTGGGTTCGTTGGGTTACATACGCCGTGCGAATCTGTTGATAGAACTTGTCCAGTATAAGCCAAGCACAGAAAGCACGGAGAACAGAAAAGAACAGACGGGCGCAGCGGGAGAACGTACGGTACACAATCAGCTTGGGCCGTGGGGTCCTTCCTTGAGGATGCGAAACGGACTCCGAGGCCGTCACATACGGCACAGTGGCCGTCTGCTGCAGCCTAGGAGGCCTCCTCGTGCTGGCGGATTATAGACGGCAGTGGCAGGATGTGCCATGCGGTGGATCGACTCGCCGTCTTCGGCTCGGGAGGTGGAATACGAGGTCACCTGGTTCCCTAGCCAGTGTCAGTATGCCCCCAACCAAGGACCACATGATGTCGGGTCAGGGCTCGTTCACGTACTGGCGAAGCCCCAGATTCTTGTTGTGGGCTGATCCGAGTCCATTTTGCCAGAATTGGTAGTAACTTGTGGGCGTAGAGGATGCTGCCTGTCGTGTCAATGGGACGTGTGGTGCTCGAAGCGTGGCCGGCGTGCTTCCCCCTACTTACTGTCGCTGGACAAAGGGCGTCGTTCCCAACATGATGAAGGGACGGCGGGAGAGTGAGGATAGGTCCCGCAACGGCCCAGGCGGCCAATGGCGGCCATGGGGAGGGAAAGAAGGCATTCGCCAACCGAAATAGGCCCCAGACAAATCTTGGCGGGGTTATATAGATCAAAATATGGCACAAATATCCAAAAAAATGGCAGGCCACGCCGACGCAGTTAACCAAAGCACAAGAAGGAGCAAGGGCTGTCGTGAGGTTGCAAGCGATTAAAGCTATAAATCAAGAAAAGGCACCTTTCTTGGCGTGGAAGGCGCGAGGCTGCTTGCCTGCCCGCACCCAGCTATTCCAGAGAATCTGTTGCGCCGATTGCCTTTGCAGTTCATTACTCATAGACACAGTGGTGCGGTTTAATTCAACGGGATGGTGCAGAATCAGTGTTGATCAAAAGGCTTAGTCCTCTGGCACATGTAGATGGTCGAGTCCACGGCAAGCCAAAACGGAGCTCGCAGCTCAAAGCCCCCTGCGCAAAACAAGCTTGTGCTCAACGTTTCACAAGCCTCGTTCTTCTCGGGTGGAGATGTTGCTGGCTCCTTGCAGGACTTTCCGGGTCAGCACGTATTGAAGCGTACCCTTTGTGCCCTTTGCCGGCTGTTCCTGTTTTTGGCGTGCTGTGCGTGGTGTTGTGTTGCCGCGAACGTTGTCGTTGATACATGCGACGTGCAGCAGGCCGTGTTAAAGGTGCACCTGTTGTGGGTCCTTTTGTGGGGAAGGTGTGCACGGGCTCGGGGCAGCCATTGGCCAGTGGCTCTGCCTCTTTCCGAGCCAGCCACCGCCGTCGCGCTTCCCTCTTCCCTTCCTTTCCCTTTCAGGGCACACCGCTATGAAAACCCGGCTGCCAAAAGAAAAAGAAAGCGAAAAAAAAGGCAAAAAGGGGGGGGGGACAAAGCCTGGTGCTTTTGCTTCGCTGCAGGCCCTCCAAACACATCTCACGGCTGCAAGCACTTGCCCATTGGCAGTACGCTGGTCGGGCGTGTCGCTCCTGCCCTGCCGCTACACCCCAGCAACTGCCACTGACAAAACCAGGATCAAGAGGAGGCAGGAAACGAACCAGAGCTGCCAATTTGTTTGTTCTTTTCTTTTTCTTTTCTTCGCAAAGAGTTTTTCTCTCCCGAATAACAAAGACCTAAAAGGCCACCGCGTGCATCTGCGTTGCTCGCGCATCAACAGGGTGCCGCCAGCCTCATCGCCCACAAGCTGTCTGGCGACGCTCTGCACGCTGGTTTTGGCGGTCTCTGCGTTATCCCACTGCGGACGGACCAAGCGAGCGGCTTTCCCGATCTGCCATTGGCACTCTTTTAGCGCAGGGCTCCTCTCCCCAAGACTGCTATTTCCAGCTCTCGCTCCTTTTCCAAACGACTATCCAACGCTATTACGCTATTACGCTCCTTCTCTTTTCATATCTTCAACGCCCCTCGTGCGCTAGCGATAATTTCCTTCAGCACCTCTTCCTCTCCCCAGCTTATCAGCTTATTCTCGGCGAGACGCTTGCTCTCGCTCATATAGTTTGTCCCCCTCCCCGTTGGGCCCCCCTCGCGCGCGGCAGCCATCGACGGAATTCTTCACGACACTGCACGTGCCTGTGTCCTCTGTCGTCTCCTTCTCTCGCCCTCGTTTCCTCGATCAAAATCAGCATTTCCCCCTTGCGAGATCGCCCTCGACCCTCCTCGCCCACATCGTTTAACGCGTGCATAGTGTCCCGTACGGGCCACCGCCCTCTGCGTGCTGACCCCCGATGGTTCGTGACATGAAAGTGCATCTGCGCCGTACGCCGTGCTGTCTCTTCCGAAGAAGCGGGCCAAACCAGCCCGGAAACCCGGCAGCCCCGAGAAATAAACATACTAAAGTAGAAAAAAAGACGAAAAAGCGGGGGAACGAAAAGTCGGGCCCGAGCAACCATCTGTTGTCCCTCCCCGTCCGCTTCGACGGGTGGTTTGACCTGTCGCCTTAACCCAAATGGAGCAGTCGCAAGCGAAAAGAATCCCCGCCACGCGCTGCGCGGCGCGCGTGTGAGCAGGCGGCCAAGCGCCGGACGTCCGACGCCGCCCGTGGGACGGCAACACCACGACACGCTCGGCCACGCCGCGGCCAGCAACGCAGCAGCCGACGAACGAGAACCAGCCCCGAGCACGCCGATCGTCCCCGCAGCAGCAGCAACAGCGGACAACATCAATCGCACACGGGCTGCCCCGGTCGATCAATGCGAGCAAGCCCCTACCAACCGTTGAAAGGCCCAGCCCGAAGACCTCCCAAGGCGGAATATCAAAAAGCGTGCCGGAGAGGGTAATTTTTCTTTTTTTTTCTTTTTCTCTTCGTCTTGTTCGCTTTACCCTTCCCTCGTGGTTTTGGTTTTCTTGGCTTAACCCGACCCGTCCCAGTGGGTGTTCTTGCTGAATCGCCTGTCGCGGTCGCGCAACAAGTGGAATCAACTCGCAGGGCAATCATTCGAAAAATACTGGTCCAAGCCTCGAAGCGGCGCGGCGTGGCGGCCGACGACCCCCAAGAACCCGGCCAAAGGACTCCCATGGTCAAGCTCGGCCAGGTGCCTGATCACAGTCGAGCCGCACATGTTCGAGGCGACAATGTACGGTGTGCGCGACCCCAAGCCAGCCACCGTGACTGCCGCCCAACCCGGCCCGGTGGCTCCATGTACGGGCCCTCGGGCGGGCGCGAAATGCCACCTGCCGGGCTCGACGTCCGCCTCCCAAGTGCAGAAGAAAGCGCGAAAGCCCGAAAGCAGCGTCCCAAGAGCCCGGCACCACAACGGGACACCAATGCTTTGCCGTTGCAACCCCTGCCGCGGCCAACACCCGATCAGAAGGGCATGCTTGTGCCTGCGACCACGCCCACGCCCGGTCAAACAGCAGCCATTACAGCCACTGCAGCCTCTGCAGTCAATCACAACACGAGTATGGGCCACCGCAGCAACAACTCCATCCTCTGCAGTCACCACAGCTGCAGCTGTTCGCCCAGCACCTACAGCCATCCATCACCCGCGCCAGCTGCCATCACAGCAGCCAATACCAGCACAGCACCGTGTCAGCTTCACCATCAGCATTAGACCCGCCCGCCCCAGCATCTCTACAGACAGCGCCAGCACCGATCTGGGGCGCCTCACCAGTGTGCGCAGTCACCAGCATCCACTTTACGAGCTCCGTGCTCCGACCACCGATGGTATCACAGAGACCGCCACCTCTGACGGCAGTGGCGCAGATGCGGGCCGGACAGCCTGTCCCGTCGGTGGCCGGGCCAGCCAGCCCCTTCACCCGGGCTACCTGGCGGCGCACAGGCCACGGCTGCCCTCGACGTCCATGTCACCTGCACCGGCCTCCCTCCCCCGCAGCTGCGCACGGCCAGCGGCAGCAGGCCCTGCATCGGCCACGCCGCGCAACGCCGCGCCTACGGCGGCCCCGGCACAGACTCTATCATCGTCACGCTGGCGGAGCGGGCGTCACACGACGCGGAGCTGCGCGACATGATGAAGCGCGTGGCCACGGCCAGGCTCTAAGGAAGAACTCGACCGTTTCAGTCCATCATCAACCAAATAACAGAGGAGAATAAGAACAAGGAAACGGCCGACGGGCCCTCGGCCGACCGGCTGTTTGTCAGCGGCCGGACGGTGCGGTTCTTTGCCGAAGAGGTGCGCCATTATCCTCGACATTGTTCCTACGCAGCAACCCGAAGACAAAAGGCGTTCAACCTCCTGCCTCCCGAAGGCAGCGACCAGCTCGTTGCTGCTCGTCAAGAAGTGCCTGGACGACATGCGTGTCCGCGACATGGTCCGGCGCATTGCCGATAACGCGGCGCAGTACTCGGACGCGATCGATCTGAAGAACGAAATCGAGAAGCTCAAGGCGCACCTGGACAAGTACCTGGAGGCGGAAAAGAAAGACAGCAGCAGCAGCAGGAAGAGGCGCGCGCTGCGTCTGCGGCGCCGCCAGCCGGGGCATCGGCACCAAGATCCAATGGCAACGGCAACGGCCAACAATACTACCCACCAACGGTACGCAGAGTTCGGCCAGTTGCTCTGCGGGCAACACGTGCCACGCGCACCCTCGTCTACGCCCGCCCGTCTCGGGGCCGAAAGTGGAAAGGCTGGCGCACAAGGACAACGCCGCTGCCAAGGAGCCCAGCTCTACAACATCATCACAAGCGCTCCGGTCCAGGGGCCCGCCTCCACCGCCGAAGCTGCTCGACGTATCGGCCGTCGTCTTTGAGTTTACCGGCGGCACGGGTGACCGATACATGTTCCCCAAGTTTAGCATTGTCGAGTACATTCCCATGCCGCAGGGCCCGCCCGAGGCGGTGGCCTCGTTTCTCATTGTTGCGCAAGGGCAGCGTGTCCGAGTACGGCGGCGACCCGGAGCTCGACTACTACCAAGCCCATCACAGTGCGGCTGCAGGTGTCGCCGCTATCCAACAGCCAGAAGCTGCTCGACTACCTGGCCAAGGTGGTGGCGCCCGTCGACGAGGTCACGCGGTACATGGACAATATCATGAACAACATGACGCGGGCCGAGTTTGTGCTGCTGGCCATGCGGCTGCCGCGCGGTAAGAGCAGCGGCGGTGGCGGTGCTGGTGGCAAAGCTGGCAAGTCGCTCGCCAACGGACACGGCGGCGACGACGACGACGACAATGCCGACGAACAGCGGGATCGAGGACGCCGTGGACGTTGTCGTCGACAAGAAGCGCGCCACGTCTGGCGGCGCCAATGGTGGCGATACCGACGGCGATGGTGACGGCGACGGTGGCGACGAGCATTATGTCGTGGGCCGGCCGGAGCCGATGCAAGGCGTGCTGTGGGCGACCAAGGCGACGCGGTTGTCGTCGTCGGCGGCGGCAATTCCCCAGCTGCGGTCCTCACGCCGGGCCGTCGCGGACGAGGACGACCAGTACAAAGCTTTATTGCAGGCCTCATCCCCAAGGAGGTGGAGGAAGAAGCTTGAGTAGAGCGTCGTCCGCCACCTCCCGCGAACGAGCGGAGCACGTGGAACACGTGGAACACGGACCGTGATGGCGTCAACTACGGTGTATGCATCGGCGCGGCCATGTACGACAAGGACGACCGTGACTACGATAGCACCGAGTACGTGGGAGACTACATTTGGTGAGATAATATTTTTAGTGTCTGTGTTTTGGTGTATCTTTTTTTGTGTTTTTGGGGGGGGCTTGAAGCATTCGACAGGAGAGCGAGTCTTTTACAAGGACATGAGCGACGGAGGGATTTCTCCTTTGCGTGTTTTATTATTTTGGGTTGGGGGCGCAGAAGGAGGCTCACTCGGCGTACATAACAGTGTGTATTTTTTTTCTTTTGGTAAGATATCATGAAGTGTCTACACTATCACGAGAGCATTTGCGTTTGTGAGCATACCCTTTGTATCGTCATGTCATTCTCGAGGAGCTTCGTCAGACACCAACTGCAAGAGTCATGTTTGCCAATTCGGCACGGGAAAAGCCGCAAGGCCAGTCCAGCAGGTTCCATGAGCAGCGGTAAAAAAAGTCCTCTGGCCAGCTGACCGGGGACAGCGTCAGTTACGTCCGTGGAAAAGCGTCGTTTTGTTTCCCTCGTTGGCATCGTAACTGTGCAGGCAGCACGGACTTTACGCATCCGTAAAAGACCGAGCTAACCGTGTGTGGACCCTGTCTTATTTTCTGGGGAAACCGTCAGCGAGGAAGCGGCGATCGGGTGCCTGCCAAAACGGGTTGGGAGTCCCTGTTGGCCTGTTGGCAGGCACGCACAGGCGAACAAGCCCGTCTCCACCCCTGTGGCAAATTGAAGCCCCCTGATTGGGTCCTTACAGCGCCCTCGGTAATATAAAATCTTTTGGCTCCGCTTTCCTTTTCCTTCCACGACAATCGACTCTCCCGACTTTGCGTTGACCGAAACATCACCAACCTCGACAACCCAACCAACACCTCACTAGCTTCTCCCAGCTTCTCCCAACTCTCCACCACCACGTCTACCTTCTTCGCAGACATGCCTCGCCAGCGCTCCGCCCGCCCGGCCGTCTCCCGGCCTCCGCCCAAGGCCCCGACCATGCAGCAGCAGACCCGGCCCGCTTCCTATGCCGCCCAGCCGCATGCCCCTCCCCCGACCGCCGCGGCTCCCGCTGCCGCTGCCCCGCGTCTCCCAGGGCCCCGGCCTGTTCGGCCAGATGGCCTCCACTGCTGCCGGTGTCGCCATTGGCTCGACCGTCGGCCACGCCGTCAGCGGCATGCTCTTTGGCGGCGGCAGCTCGTCGAGCTCCGAGGCCGCCGCCGCGCCCCAGCAGGCTGCAGCCCCCGTGCAGCAGTACGGCGCGCCATCGTCGGCACAGCAAGAGAACTGGGGCAACAACTGCCAGGGCGCGACGCAGCAGTTTACGCAGTGCATGGACGAGAACAGCGGCAACATGCAGATCTGCGGCTGGTACCTCGAGCAGCTGGTGCGCTACCCTCATCTTTGTCATCTCCTATGCTTTTTTTTGTCGCTTAATAGATCACTGACCGCCTTGTAGAAAGCCTGCCAGCAGGCCGCTGCCCGGTACTAAGCAACCGGATGCTCGACACGATGACAAAGCGACCGAGTTGGACAAATGGAAATGGGCATTTGCACAGTGTTCCAATAGCTTGTTTTCCTAAAGGCCTTCTTTCTGATTGACGAGGTGGTCCTCCCCGTCAAAGAAAAATCTCTACATTTGAATTGTTTCTGCACGAACAGCACGGGGCGTAACGGCATGTCCATGTCGTGTTCATATTTGTGAGATGAAGGACGAATGTGCTGGCAGAAATGCGGGTGCGTCGTTCCTTCCTTAGGGGGCATAAAGAGCAGCTTCCCAACGAGGCAAAAGTATAAATAGGAAAAAAATAGGAGAATCTTTTCTCTTTATCGTCTCTATCAAATGTTATATTGTGTTGTACATATGATGTTATAATATGTGGTGTTTTATTATGGTGTTATATTAAACTGCAACTTTTTATTTATGCTACAACGTTTTATTCCATTTTATTTTTTGCGGCCAAACGATAGTTTTAACTTTTTAATTTCCTTTCAAATATACTATTTATATTCTCATATTCTTATATAAGAATGAAATAATAAAGTCATAAAAGTAATAAAGTATCAAAAAAAACAAAAAACAATCAGTGCTACTAAATTAGATTTGACAAGTCTTGCCTTGTACAAGAATGTCTACAGCAGCGACGACAATATCATGGTCTCCAGCACAGGAGCGTTTCAACCGACTCTGCCGTACACACTTTGTCGTTTCACAGTATAAAAAGGTAGTCCATCAAATCGCAACGGGAAAATGTAGAAGCGGTAATATTAAAATATATCGACAAACGAACCAAAAAAAATACGTCAAAAAGAGATCTGCATAAAAAAGGAATATAGTAAGAGAAAACAAAGAGACCCGGAAAGAATAATCCAACAATAAAAATGACAAGACGGCAGCAAAAAATAAGACGCGAACAAGATAAGAAGGCAGCTATTTGCAAGAGAAAAAAAGGGATGGCAATTGGTAGAAAGGTAAAAAGGTTGAAAGGTAGTGAGGAAAGAGGAGGGAGAAGAAAGACACCAAAAAAGAGAAAAAAGAAAAGAGTGCTTCCTCTCTCTCTCTCCGTCCTTGTCGTCTCCCCCTCTACTGCGACAGCCGAGTGGTACCGGCCGTCGAAGCGGCACCACGCTCACTGCTGCCGTCGGCACCGCCGCCGGGCACAATACCGCTGGGCGACAGCACTGGCATCTCGGACCGCCGCTGGCTCTTCCAAAAGTCGAGGGCCTCGACCACGTCCTCGCCGCGCTCGTCCTCGTATGCAAAGATGATCTGTCGGTTAGCAGTGCTTTCTTGGAAGGGTAAAAGGATAAAGGGATAAAATAAGGGGAGGGTGCCAAAAGGGGGAAAAAAGGGGAAATACCTCGTGCGTTGAACAGTGTAGCATGCGAATGTTCTTGTGGGGGACAATGTGGACGGCACCCGTCTCAATGTGGCGCAGCTCGATAAAGTTAGGCTCGAACGCCAAGATCCACGGATATGAGAGAGCAAAGCTCTGTGGGCTGCCTTCCCAGTCGATACGCCACTCGGGCCGCGCGCGCCAGCCGTTGCGGTTGACAAAGAACGAAAACTCCGAGTAGTTGAGCAGGAACTCGCCGTTGAGGCGCTCAATGTGGATCGGCCGCACGTTCTCCTTACGCGCCACGAAGTCGAGCGACGTGTCGGCCTGGTCCAGGAGCGACTGGGTCTCGAGCGTGAGCAGCGAGACCACCTCGAAGCCGCGCGCTGAGGCGACGCACAGGCTCGACTTGAGGAAGTGTATCGATGTGGACTCGGTCGGGATATAGAACTCCTTGAACGGCTTAAGTTCGTCCTGGCCCGCGTTGAACATCTTGCTGAGGCCCTTTTTGTTCTTGGCCTTTGACATGGCGTCGTTGGGCTCGTAGACCTTGACCGTGGTCGAGAGGGCCGACGACTTGACGCAGCACACGAGGTGCCGGCCCAGGCAGATGCCCGTCTTGAAGAACGTGCAGTGGCTCTGGATCTTCTTGGGCCGCTTGGCCAGCAGCGGCTCGTTGGGGTCGAGCGCCGCCAGCGGGAACGACAGCAGCGTGCGGTTCGACAGCACCAGCAACAGCTGGTACTCCTCCAGGATGTCGACCTGCGTGACCGCCTGCGCCTCAATGGCACGGCCGCGGCTGCTGCGTGGGCTCGCGCGCCTTGCGGTCCGCTACGTAGATGCCGTTGTCCGTGCCATAGATCAGCTTGCGGCCGCCGTCAAACGGCGCTGCGCAGTTGATCTTGTTCATGGCCGTCGTGAACTTGGTCGGGATCACCGTCACGTTGAGGAAGTCGGCGCGCGCCCGCAGCCGCTGCTGCGCCGTGTCAATGAACTCGAGCCACTTTTGCCGAGCCGCCTGGTTCGCCGCGTACAGCGTGAGCTCGTAGCCGGCCTTGCCCAGATGCCGGAACGTGATCGGCCATCCTTCGCCGCGGCGCGCGTCTGCGTTGTTGTTGCGCAGCGGTAGCAGGCTGCTTGACGAGCGCTTGACCGCGCCGCCCTTGGGAATCACCTCGTCCATCTCCTTAATGGCGAGCAGCTCCAGCGGGATTGGCCGCTTGTACGCCTTGAGTTTCTCCACCTTGCCCACCTGCTTCGTGCGTACCAGCAGCACGCGCGTGGTCGAGCAGGTAGGCCACAATGTCGGCGGGTCGGCTGGCGCCTTCTTCAGCTGGCTCTTGAACACAAGCTCGCGGTTGGCTTCGCGCAACTTCAGGTCCACCTTCTCGTTCGGCCGGAACTCGAGCAGCTCGTCGAGCCGCCGCAGGTTGAAGCGGTTCTCCGCCTTGCCCGACTCGGCGTTGACGCGGCTCAGCAGGTCACGGATAATGGTCAGCACGCGCGGAATGTCCTTCTGGTCCGGGTTGTCCGGGTCCGTGTACTTGAGCACGTTCTCCAGCAGCAGCGGGTACCGCGCCAGACGCGTCGTCGGCTTGGTGAGGTAGCCGTTGAGCTCGAGCTTGCGCGACTCGCGCCGCCGCTCAATCTCGTCGACCAGCTGGCTGAATGCCTGGTTGTTGCTCCGCTCGTTTTCAAATTCGTACTTGGCCTCGAGCTGGCGCGAACCGTACTTGATGAACGGGTCAAACAGCGCACAAACTCCATGAAAATGTCGCCGACATTGTGCACGATGGGGTTCTTTTGCTGGCGCTCCGTCAGTGCCTTGGCAAACCGCGCGCTCACGGCGCGGATGGCCGGCGGGTCGATAATGTTGCTGAAGATGGTGTTCACCACGCGCATACGGCGCGCGGCTGGGATAGGCGAGTTGGGCGCGCGCAGGGGCAGGATCCAGAAATCGCGCAGGTAGTCGAGGTCCTTGACAAAGTCGCGCTCCGTGTAGCAGATCTCGGAAATGACCTCCTGGCGCTTCTTCTCGCGGTCGCTGATGCTGTCGGCCACCTCCTTGGGCACCGAGTTGATCCACAGCTTCTGCTCATCTGTGACGTCGGCGTCATCCTCGCCGACCATGGCTGTGGCGCCCGACGCGCCCTGCAGACCGGGGCCCATCTTGAGGTTGAGGCGGGAGACCTGCTCGAGACGGCGTGGGCAGGCAATCGAGTAGCACAGCTGGTCGCGCGTGCATGTGGCGAGTAGCACTCGGACAGCAGCACAAAGACTCCGTTCACCTGCGAGGAGCGCTCGTTTGTCGTCTGCGATGCGGCCTCGTCGCCGCCCATGTCGTCGACGCTCTCGCGGAACTGGTACATCTCGTTGGTTGAGTCGCGCAGGCGGTGTTCGTAGGTCACGTCGTGGAAGAACTTTTGCGCATCCAGGGCCCGGCCCAGCAGCAGGGCCAGGTTGCGGTCGGTGGTGCGAATGATAAACGACAGGACGTCCACGGCCTCGGCGCCGCTAAAGGCGTTCTTGTAAGACAGCTCGTTCTTGGTGCGGTCGCCAATCACAATCTTCTCGCGGAACACCTCGGCAACGCGCGAAAGCATGGCCGGGTAGACGAGCGGCGGCCGAATCTTGGCCGTGGGTGGTCGGTCGCTGTCGACAGAGCGCGTCAGCGAGCCCCGGTTGGCCATGGACTGCTGCGAGGAAGACGGCACAATGGTCCGCTCGCTCGCGGCCACGGACGGTGCTATCGTTGACGCCATCGACATTGTGCGCTGATGGTCGGCGTTGTTCACCCCGCCATGGCTGCTGCTGCTGGCCGCTGCCGCCGTATCCGTTTGTCGACGCAGATGTCATGGTCGTTGCTCGTGTCTGTGAACCGGGGGCTGCCGACATGTGCGAGTGTGGGTGAGGGGTGCCATTTGTTCCATCTATACCGTTTGCACCACTTCCACTTCCACCGCCGCCGCCACCACCGCCGCCTCCTGGGCCTCCTGGCATCCTGCGGTTCGGGATGACCCGTCCGCTCATAGTCTGGTGTGAGTCACGGTGCTCCGAGATGGCCGGGAATCCGCTTGACGACATGGACATTGTGCGGTCTTCTGTTGGGTGACGGTCGGGCACGACACGGCCTTGGGCAGTAGTGCGCGACTGGGAAAAACTGCCGGGTGCGCCGCCATTGCCGTTGACACCTGCATACTGGGCGTGGCGGAAAGCGTTTTGCTGGTGCTTGTTGGTAGGTGTTTGGTGGCGGATGGTACATGGCCTGGGCGTTTGGCCGTGGCGCGCTGGCCAGCGACTGCGACCGGTAGGGATCCGAGTTGAGCGCGGGGCCAGGGCCACCGCCCGGGAAGTGTCGTTGTGTTGGCGAGCGCATGGCGTAGCCATCCTGCGGTGGTGGCTGCATCGGCCGGCCGCCTTGGCCCTCTGGACCAAGCCCTGGGCGTCCACTGCCCGGCTGTTGTAGTGGTGGCGGAGGACCACGGAGTCCATCCGCGGAGGTGGACCCTGCTGACCCGGGTAGCGGCGCATCTGCTGCTGCTGCTGAAGATATTGTGCCTGCGGTGATGGCATGGAGGCCCACCCGACACAGACCGCAGACCACCGCGCGGGAAGAAACCGTTGCCCTGTCCGTTGGCCATGCTCTGCGCCACACTCGAGTCCATCGTCCTTGTTCTTTTGAGACATTGGATCGGGTCCGTAGCCGCGGTTGTAGCTCCACCGGGTGGCCTCGTGGTGGCGGAGGTCCTTGCCGCAGCGACATTGTGCGGTCGCCCGGCTCGTAGTGCGCGCCTTGTTGTTGTTGTTGCTGTTGTGGCTGCTTGCTGCTGATAGTATTGCTGCTGCTGCTGCTGTTGAGGGTGGTGATGAGGGTGGTGCTGCGGGTGTTGTGGTCGTTGCTGCTGGACATGTCGGGGGCAGACATGGACGTCATGGTCTGCGAGCGGCCGGGTGGAGGTGCCGCGCCAAAGATGCTAGAGAAGGCCGCATCGCGCTGGTAGCTGCCGGAGCTCGGGGGCTGTCGTAGTCTTGTTGGTGCGGCGGACCTTGCCGGCGGTTCGGTGGAGGGTAGTTCGCCATGGTGGGCGGGCGGAAGCTCGTCTAGCGATCTACCTTCACGTCGACTGCCATGGGAGAGAGAGAGAGACAAAAGAAATACAGATATTAGCAAGGTTGATGATGATCTATAGAGGATGCTGGCAGTACGGAGTACGGAGTACACGGGAAAAAGGTTGATGTCCCATGCAGGAAATGCAGTGTTCAGTGGGCGTAGCAGGGGAGGGGGGAAAGAAGGGGGGCTCCTAAAAATAGAAGAGGTTTGATTTGGGCAGAGGAAAAGGGGAGCTGTCAAGAGGGCCACCGCGCATCGAACGCGAGATCGACCAACGGGGTGGATGGCGTGGGAATCTCTTAGACAGGCCCGGAAGCAGATGCGGACGATAGCGAATGGGCTCGGCAGTGAAGGCGTGTGGAAATGTGGAATGGTGGAAGGGCGAAGGGTGCCAGCGGAGAGAAGAAGAAACGCGAACAGAGGTGCAAATTTGGTGTTGCAATGACGTCCTGATGCCAAGACTTTTGCCGCGCGTTTCTAACCTGGAGACCAGAATAAAGAAAGAGCAAGAGAGGACTCACAAATGAAGGGCCCGGAGGCCGCCAGAGCAGAAAATGTCGCGGGAGAGGAGACGTGATGTGCCACGGCAGTCCAAAGGAACAGACGACTCACGGTAGTCAGGGCCGTGTCGTTCGTGTTTTTATGCTTTATTTCCCAAGATTGATAAGTCCCTGTTGGCGCTGTTGGCGCTGGGGGAGGGAGGCAGTGCAAACACGGTCCCCGGATAAGGAGCAGGGGCGTGGGATAAAAAGAGACAGAGAAAGGGGAACGTAGCGTCGGAAGAATCGAGCCGAGTCGGCTTTTGAGATTCGTTTATCGAGAGGCGGCTGCGTCAGAACAAGGCGCGGCGCCGGCCTTCTGTCGCGACTTTTTCTATCTTTCTTATTTTGCCTCAAAATCTTGCCGATCGGATTCGCCGGGCGCCCGTCGAGGCAGAGCGTACACTGGCGACAATGGGCCAGAAAGGACGGGCAGTGCGCGAGAGCGGAAGAGAAGCGAGTGCTGCAGCGTTCGTGCAAGACGAGCGTTACAGAGCTGCGCGGTGTTCGGCGAGGCGCAGCGCCTGTACCACCCCCTATTTTCCCGAGGAGAAAGCTGCTCGTTGACCGTTGGCCGTGGCCGTTTCCCTTTCCTCTTCCGGGGCGTGGGCAGAGAGGGCGAGGGCGAAGAAAGGGCTGCCGTGCGTCGATGGGCTCCTCCGTGCGACGCTATCGTGCTGCAGGGAAAGGCGACTGGATCGTAAGGAGAGGGGTGTTCTCCGTCGTTGTTCGTCGGGCTACGTCGAGGGAGAGAGGTTCAGGCTCGTTCCCTGTCTTGCGGACGAGGGGGCCACGCGGCAGACGCAGGAAACGGCGGGATGAGGCGTCCGGTGCAGCCAGCGACGGCAATTGGGATGTGCCTGGGTGTCGATTGGATGCGTTCGCGAAGGCAGAGGGAGAGACCGAGGAGGGGGGGGTACGAGGTGGGCTCTAGGGGGAGACCGGGTCCCCATCGGCTTCGAGAGAGGAAGATGCAGAATCGATGAGGAGATGTCGAGAAACAGAGAAAGACAGAGTCGAGGCCGTTGTGTCGAATGAGGCGTCGTCGGGCGTGGACGGGGGTGCGGAGGGGGTGAAGCGGACCGGAGGGTGGAAGACCAAAAGAACGCAAGACGAAAAAAAGCCAGAGGCACAAGAAGATGAGACGATGGAGAGGGGGGGAGAAGAAAAGAAAAAGAGAAAAAAGAGAAAAGAAGAGACCAAGGGGCGTGAAGACAGAGACCCGCTAATCGCACACACGCACGACTCGAAAGGAGAAAGATGGAGAGGAGGAGGAGAGAGGACGACAGAAGAAAGGGTGGTAGTGGTTGAATCGCCGCGTGTCGTCGGTTTGGGAGGAGACGAAGAGAGAAAAGAAGACAGGACTAGAACAGAAAACTTGGCGATTGGGGCGGAGGGAACAAGGGATTTGCGAGACAAATTGGGTGGGTTTCGGGGACTCCAGAGCCTAAAAAGGCGCCGAAAAGAGCCCTGCAGCAGGTACACCACCAAACGGACCTGTTCTCCAGGAACGGGCGATTGGGCAGACGCTAACGGGCCTCGCCTGGCCTGTTGATGAGAAAGAGCCGGTCTGCACTGTAAGATACAGAGTACGCTAATAGCGATCTCCCCTAATACTGCAGGCAGGCACGACCGGGCTGCTGGAGATCTGGGAGTTGCTTCGTAGGGGCGAAACGGGAAGGCGCCTGTCCACTGTCTATTCGCAAGTGCCTCTGTATTTACCCGACCTAGAGGGAAGGAAGGGAAGAAGCGCCGATTTGTCTCTGCACGAGAGTGGCTCAAGTGGCTGGCTGCTGGAACTTACAGGCCGAGAAACTGCTGCAATGGATGGGTTTTGCCAGAAAGACTGATCTCATCCTCGGCATTCCACGTCTGTCCTAAAACTCTCACATAGCAAAATAGAGAAGAACGAAAAGGAAGCTCAGAACGTTGTATTATTACGTAGTTACTTCTTTTCTTTTCGTTTCCCCCCCTTTGCTTCCCTCTTGTGGCTTGGGCTTTGTTGCAACGGGACCCGTTTCGGCCATCCGTTTTCCAAACGGATTGGCGTGCATCACGTGCAGACTGCGATTGCAGTACCTATCCTAACCAATCAATGGCTCTGTATCCTGTCCCGTTTAGACAGGTGGGCCCCAACACAAAACCACGCAGCTGTAGCTCAGAGATACGCCAACCGTGCCAGGAGGCGTCCCGTTGTGAATTCTGTTGCCTCAAACTGCTGGATATTACAGCTTCCATCCACCTCCATCCCACCACCAACGACAAAGCACCTCTCGCGTCCACGCCACGACCCCGACCATCACCGCACGCAGGGACCCCATCTCGACGACACGTCCTTTTTCGTCGACGCGACGGCTCCTTCTTCCTCTGGCTCTCCCCGCCTCTCATCCACACAAACCCGCAACGATGGCCGAGTCCGCGTTGTCCCCCAAATTCGCGCCCTTCTTCGGCATGGTACGGAGCTTGTCCCGGTGTTCCCGGCGTTGTGCTTATTTTTTAGACGGACCGCAAGATGAACCCCAGCTAACCGTCTTTCATTCCATAGGCCGGCATTGCCAGCGCCATGATTCTCGGAAGTACGTCTGCTCCCTTGAAGCCGGGACTGCACCCTTCCACCCTTGCTTGAATCCCCTTATCAACAGCGCGATGCGACAGACATATATCACGATGGACGGAAACAAGAGACGGGGCAAACTGGACGAGCGGTCGACTTACATTCCTTTCTCTCTACCTAGGCATGGGCGCTGCATACGGCACCGCACAAGTCGGGCATCGGCATCGCCGGTGTCGGTACCTTCCGCCCGGACCTGATTATGAAGGTATGCTCTGCCACAGCCATGCGGTGATACACTCCTCCACTGCTATAGTTGTGGAAGCCTGCTAATGACAGCTTCTCCTCCCTTCTCCAGTGCTTGATCCCGGTCGTCATGTCCGGTATTATCGCCGTCTACGCGCTCGTCATCTCGGTGCTCATCGCCCAGGACCTGGCGCCGCCTAGCAGCAACAACCACTACAGCTTGTTCAAGTAAGAAGCTTTCTCTCACGCGCCCTCTGCCCTCCCCCCTGTCTTCTTTCGTGCTAACACTCGGCAGCGGCTTCATGCATCTGGCGTGCGGCATCTCGGTGGGCGCGACGGGCCTGGCGGCCGGCTACTGCATCGGCGTTGTGGGCGACAAGGGCGTGCGCGCCTACATGGAGCAGTCGCGCATCTTTGTCGGCATGGTGCTGATTCTGATTTTCGGCGAGGTGCTAGGTCTCTATGGGTACGTTGTCCTTTATTTCTGCTTTCCTTCCTGGCAACTTTGTTTACTAACATGTCCAAGTCTTATTGTCGGCCTCATCCTCAACACGAAGAGCAAGGACTAGATGATCGACAACGATGACCACAACACTCAACGGGTCGACCGAGACCGGCAGGTGCATCAACGTTGCGACAACTAACCGCTCATCGGATAACGGACAAGACGCCTTGAAAAGGCAGGGACGTCGTCTGCTGTATACAGGAATACCAGGGAAGCGAGGTAGCGATGGTGGAAGACGGGTGTTGATATAATCACACTGGGGATCATGTTGCGGAGACGGGGTCTGGCTGCTCTATTACGGATGGATGGCCTGCCAGATCCATCTCTTGCATGCATACACAAATGGCGCTGGGGCGTTTTCATTGCGTTTATTCTCTTTTCTTCTGTTCTCGTTTTCCTCTTTCTGTACTATTGTATTCTTGGGACGGACCCAGACCCGACGTGTCAGCCCCTCGGGGTCCATGGCGGATGGAGGAAGATAGAGGCATATTTGGCTTTTTTATTGGTTCCTTTTTGTATATTTTCCGGCATATTCTGGCATAATCTTGTGCAGTTTCACTAATCAGAAGACTCATGTTTAATCTACGAAAGAGATGAGAAAAAGCGGTTTGATTCATAGCTGTTGAGAGTAGATGAGAACGGAGAGCGAGAGTGCGGTGCGTCTACGGATGAGCATGCCGTCCTCTGCGCCCCAAAAGTGCACCGTAATGTGACTATATAGAGAGAGAAAGGAAAAAAAAGGTAGAAGAAAAAGAGAGAGCCGTAACAAATGACTACGTTGAACATCGTCTCATACTTTGGTGTGCGCGCCCAAACGGCCTTGTGTAGATGCATACACACAAAAAAGCAAAGCCCAGTTGTCATCCAAAAAAAAAAAAACCATTCTTGTGGCGCCCGGAACAATGCGTTGAACATGCGAGAAGGAGAGGCGAAAAGAAGACGAAGGGCAAGAAAAAGGAAAAACAAACAGATAAAAAGGTGAAGCGTGTCCCGGCTTTGAAAATCAAAACAAATGCCACTGGTACCTGAACGGCCATAAATGCTTGGAGACAACAGAAACAAGCAAAAAGAGGGGCTTAAAAACCCGGAAGAGGGCCCTTGGCAGGGAACGAAAAGACAGACGAAGAAAAAGGAGCTCGAGAGGCATGCTCTAGACGGCCTGCGTCCAAACTCGAGTAGGTGTGGCCATATGGTTGTAAAATAACACCACCCATCACCTACAGGCGCCGGCTGTGAAGGTGCCGGTGCGACGGGCCATCCATACGCCGGCGCAGGCGACCAGTCCCATGACGGTTCTTAACTTGGCCTAAAGGGGAGGAAGAAAAAGAAGCAGGACTTCGTGGTTAGCGCAAAAAGAGTTCCAGAGAGGAGTTGCCAGTCAAGTTAATGGCCACGAAAAGTGCAATATAGGCGAATGTGCCGGCGGGAAGGAAGACGACCACGACGGCGACGTTCGCACGCCTAAGAGCGCGGAGGAGGAGGGGGAAAGGGCGGATCAAGCGATAGGAGGGGAGAGTGCTGGGACGGGCAAACGAACCAAGGAACCAATCCCAGCGGCGGTCTTCGCGGTGGCAGGGCGTCTTCGCTGTGTGCCAGGTTCTCGCGGGCGAGGCGCTCGGCACGGGCACGGCGTGCCGCAGTCTCACCGACCAGGTACGGGTCCTCCAGCGGCCGGAAACGAACCGTTGCCGGTGCTGTGGCGTTGTTTGCCGCCGCCGTTGCTGCTACGGTTTGCTGCCGTCGGACTGCTGCTGCTGCTGCTGCTGCTGCTGCTGCTGCTGCTGCTGCTGCTGCTGTTGATGCTGTTGCTAATTGTTGCTTCCACTGCCGCTACCGCTAGCACCGCCATTGTTGACATTGACATTCATGGCAGCAGCGGCACGGCTTGGCATTGGCGGGCGCTCCATTCGCCGGACTGCCGCAGCTTCTTCCTCACGCATCTGCTCAAAGCACCAGCCAGGGCGCCGGCATACAGGTTTCCAATCTCGCGGCCGGTGGCAAGACGCTTGTTCGGCAGCAGCAACCCGGCGCAGTGCGACAAGAGTGGGTAGAGGCGGGCCCGTTGGGGCTTGTCGAGATGGTGGAAGCCATGCTGGCATACGGAAACGGGACAAAGTCTGGTAGGGTGTCTTCGCGGCGCACGTTGTCCATACGCGCGGGCAATGGCAAACACGGATCCGGCGGCGGTGCCAGACGCAGCAGACCCGGGGTGGGTTCGCCGAGCAGCGGCAGCGTTCCGGGCCGGGACAGCTACCGCACGCTCGGCGGAGCCTGCTGGCGGGGCAGTGTAACGGTGGCAGGAGGCTGCCGCCGCCGGAGTTCGGGACGGTGTAGTGCAATGTGGGTGCTTCAGAGCCTAAAGAGAGGGGGTGGATGTGCGTATGAATCAAAGCGGTTAGTTTGATGCCTGGACGAACTGATAATGGGAAAAGAGGGCACAATGGTATGCAGGGGTTTGTGGATGTGGATGTGGATGTGGCCTGGCCAGCGCACGCCAAGTCAAGGTCAGGGCGCACAACGTGCCCCGCGCGTGGCCCTGGTCAGGCCGGTCAGCGTTCGGAAGCCACCGATGACGACAACCGGCTGTCAAATAAGATACCAGGTCGGTGTAAGGCCATGCCGGGCGCTGGCAGATGCTACGGAGTGGAAGTGACACAAAACAAAATAGATACTCACGGTAAGAGGGCGCTGCCGAGCGGATGGACGCCGTCTCAAAGTCCTCGGCAGTGATATGCTCAAAGAGCTCGTGTGAATGACGAGGCATAACTTCCGCCATGGTATCGGTGGTTATGGCGTGCCTTTTCGTGCCTTCTGACTTTTTTTGGTAGTATTTTAACTTTGTGCGCGCGCGTGTCGCAAGGCTCAATGGCCTCAGGGTATGGCTCGGCGGTGGTTAGCAGACCTGGCTGCGGCGTATCGATATGCAGAGGCCCGAAAGAGGGAAAGTAACGATCGAGGCGCGCAGTTTGTTGAAGCTTGAGCTGGGCGTGGCGGCGCAAAGTGGTATAAACGAGAGGCCGTGGTTGACGAGAGAAGAAAACAAAAAGCAAGAAGTAGAAGAACGAGAGTATAAAAGTGAGGACAGAGGACACAAAAGAAAACAAGAAGCGACAAAAAAAGAGAGAAAGACAACAGCCGGGCGCAAGCAGCAACAGGGTGGTGGGTTTGGGGTTTGGGAGGCAGGAACAGAAAAGTGGAAATCCAACTCGTAGTGTGAACGTCACCTCCTCTTCTGGGCCTCTAAGGTGCTGCCTGTGTTTCTTGTGCTCCCCCTTTGGGTGCTGTTCTATTGATAATGCCAGCGAGCGTAGTGCGGGAGGGTCTGCAGGTTTAATGTTGGACCTGGCTGGCCGCGTGTGGACGTGTCGACGGTGAGGTTATGCGAACTAGGGTTTGAAGGCTTCCTTTCCGGGCTCCTCTTGTCACATATCCTATGCTCCTGTGCTCGTGTCTCCTCTCGTCTCCTCCTTCTCGGGCTGTCTAGCGTCACCGCCTGGCGCTTTTTCGGGCCGTGGAGACGTATGACTAGAGTGGTAATAAGGCAGCGGGATGGGGACAGAGGACCGCTTCGCCTACTGCGTATGTAGGGGTATGGTCTGGCCAAGTTCACGAGTGTGGTGTTTTGTTTCTGGCAAAATGTTGCAATGTCTCGGGAAGAGTTGAAGCGTTCACGACAGACATTCGAGTTGGGAAGCGCCAAGACAAAGGCTGTTGTCATCCGACCAACTTGCCCTTTTCACCTTCACTCGTGAGACCCTGTAAGTCGTTGGCGGTGGCTTTTTTTCCGAGTTGGTGGTTTCTTTTTGGGGGGGGGGGGTGAGTTCTTCTTTCCTTTTTTGGATCCCTAGGTACCTTTTCCTCCTCACCCCTTATTCGTTCTGCTCTGCTTTCTTGCGTCAGGGTCTGTTGGCCCGTTACCCTTACCGAGGAATCTGCGTCGTGCGCGTGCTTGTGTTGCAGGAACAGGACCCCGTTCAGCAAAAGAAAAGAGACGGAGGAAGTAGAGGAAAGAGGGTGTGTGGATGGTCGTCTGTGTCGGAAGACAGAAAAAGAAAGACGGATAAAAAACTGCAGACAGACTCAAGAGCAAGATATTGCGACACGTGAGGGCTTCCAGAAGAAGGGCTGCAGGCCAGCCAGTCCAGAACAGGCAATGACGACGACGAGAGACTAAAACAAGAGCAACAAGTAAGGCGCCAAGCATGCACGCGAAGGGAGGGGGTGGCCTGGCAGGTAGCTCAGCGAGTTCACGTAGGCTGGTGGGTGCCTGTTAGCCTACTGGCCGGCGCCGTTCTTAGCTGCGGTCTTTGTCAGGAACGGGGTTTCGGGCGCGGGTCTCTCTCTTCCTCGTTTTGTTTGTTCGTATTATGGCACGAGGATGGGGCCTGAAGGGCTAGGAAGAAAGAAGATAGATGGTGAGAAAGGAGGGAAGGAATGTGAATGTTGAAATGGGAGGGGCGGGGAGGGGCAGATAGCCATGGGTGTTAAGTGGAGTGGATCTCGAGAGTCGGCTGGCTCGGGTGGAGCGAGAAGAGAGAGCGAGAAGAATGCGAGAGCCGGGCGTCTTGTAGTCTGCAGGTATCTTCGATGCAACAGGAATGACGGGCACGAGTCTAAATGGGCGATGGAGGAGGCAAGGCAACCGAAGAGGAGGATGTTGGGAGGAGGGAAGGCTCGAGAGAGACTGCTTCGTATTGGGTTGTGAAACAAAAGAGGCCTTAGCTAGAGGCACGACGCAACGGTTGAAAGAAAAGGAGCGGGCGTGGACTGTGTCGAGCGAGGTGGGAGGTCGAGCAAAACGAGCACCAGGGGGTTCAAGGTTGGCGTATTTGCCTAGCTGTCGTTCTGGTGGGAAAGGAGGAGGATCTGGGCCTGGGCGGGCAAGTGTAAGACGAGCCCCGCGGGCGCTGTTCCCTAGACCAGTCGATGAACGAGTGAGACTATTCGTGACGCGCTGGGCTGGCGAGATCCTGGCTTGATGTCGCGTGCAGGTATCTGTAGAAGCAGTGAAATTATGACGGCTCGAAACAAAGTAGAGAGAGAAGGACAAAGGAGATGTGGACAGTTTCCGCAAGAAATATGGAGTACATAAATGGACATTGCACGTTTGCGACTTCCCGTTTTGAGAGTGGTTCTCTACGAGATTACTGGAAGGTGCCAAGGACCTGCGCCGTTACAGGAGAAAATGGGAAAGAGCGACAGGGGCCAGGAACTAAAGGCGAAAAATAACAACGAAAACAAGGAAAGCACGGCGTCAAGAAAAGAAATGGCAGTTCTTGATTACCCCGGGGCGTAGAGATGCAGGCCAAGCCCGTGGCCAAAGGGCGCGAGCGGGGAGCAGGGCAAGGGATGGGGGAATATATGGGCAACAACGGCGGCGCTCCGGAGAAACTATGAGGCTGCAAGACAATCTACTCATGGGGGAACAATGGAGACCAAATCTATGGAGAAACAAAGAGGCATACGAGTATAAAAAGATTACCGAGTATGGAGACAGTCCGCCGGTTCGCTCTTTTCCTGGATTTCGCCAGGTATTCTGGAGTGCATTCGAACCGGGAAGGAGCAATCGGCAAAAGTAGCCTCCCATTGTCACTTCCACCCGGGCACTTCCAGCGGCGGGATTGACGGCCTGCTGGGAAAGGCAGGCGATGCAGCTCACGCCCTGCCCCTCTTTCCGCTGTATTCCACAACTCTTTGCTCCACTTGCCTTGTTTGGAAACAACTCCACGGCTCGGCATTTCGTCTTTTGTCGTTTCTGTGTACACAGAGTAATACATGTGCTCTGTAATGTGTCCAGCATTGCACTTTGGCCCCATGTTGGCAAATCAGGCCTTTTGTTTGCCGGGATGTCTGCACGAACATTTTTTTTGTTGTGTGGTTTCCGTCCCGAAATATATCCAGCGTCGAAACACTGTCAGTCAACCGCGGTAAAGCAGTTTATTACAGTACGGCAACATCGGCAGATGCGGCTTTCTGTTATCCATGCCGAGTTTCCACTCCCGAGAGTCCCAAGACAGCCAAGGATCAGAGGGCCTCGGTGTCGACCCAGAGATGCATTATGAGAGCAGCTAATATGTGAAGATTCGTGAGAAGAGAGGAGAAGTTGACCGCCGCAACCTGTCCGTATCCCGTGTCGTTTGTGTTTTTTCTTTCCTTTGTGCCCGTATCCCATGCGCCAAATGTGATGTTTATATATACATGCCGTCTTGCCCCTTGTGTCATCTCGGCCCCTCCCCTTTATGCCTTAAAGTCCCGGATGTGCTCTGCAATCACCTTGGCGCCCTGCTTCCGGCGAGTGCTGCCGGCCCAGCGCCTCGACGAAATCGCCCTGGGGATCCATTCATGGTAAAAGTAGATGCTGTGGGTCCACACAGGGGTAGTCTTGGCCCGGCTGCACCTTGGAGGGCGTCGGAAAAGTACACGCGGTACGCCTTGCACATGGCCTTGATCTGCTCGTACGTGCCCGTCAGGCCAATGAACCGCGGTGGAACTCCTCCAGGGTACAATGGCCCAGCACCTCGGGCGTGTCGCGCGCCGGATCGCACGTCACAAACACGGGCAGCAGCTTGCCCGGCTGCTCGCTCGACCAGGTCGAACATGCGCGCCATCTTGTCGAGCTCTTCGGGGCAAATGTCCGGGCAGTGCGAGAAGCCAAAGTAGGACAGAGCGAGTAGCGGCCCTTGAGGTCGTTTTCGGTAAACGCTTGCCGTGCTGGTCGACGAGATCAAAGGGCCGCCGACCTTGGGCCGGCCCACGCCCTTGTTGGCTTCGATGCGCTTCGCTTCATGCGCTCCTTTTCGTGCTCAAAGTACCACAGCAGGCCGGCGCCCGCCGCGACGAGAGAGCACACCTGCTTTCCACGAGAAGGGCTGGGCAGTTTAGTGGGATGAACATGTGCCCGTGTCCAAAATCCAAAGGGCTGGGAGAGACGAAAACATACACCTGACCGGTACCGGCTCTTGCCTCCTCGACCGTCTTGTATTTTGTCCTCCGCTGCACCAGCGGCAGGGGCTGTGGACTCTGTGGCTGCCGACAGAAACTGGCCGGCGCGAGGCCGGCTGCCATGGGATGCCACCGGGCGGGCCCAGGACGTGGAGAACGAGCGCACGCGAGAGGCACCGGTGGGCTGCGAGGAGGAGAAGAAGAAGTTGCGGCACGCACCCACAAAGGGTGTTGCCTCGGAATGGAGCGGCTCATTGGGGGGGATGATGGAGGAAGAGAAGCTTCGATGTTGCTCGATGTGTAAGAGAGAAGAGGCCCGAGGCAGTCGACGGAGGCCAATCGTGGACCGTTCCAGGTTGGCAGAGAAGTCAACTACGTTTGGATTGCCGTCGTAGTTCGTCGGATGTTGTGTGCTCCAAAGAGAGTGCGGCTGGTGCAGATCAGCACGCTGTGGTGTGACCTTTCAGAAGCATCTGAAAATCCTTGAAAGCTATGATAATCAGCACCATGGGGTGGAAGGGATCTGGCCACTCACAGCGCCCTGTATTAGCACATTCGGTCCACTTTTCGAGGTCTCCCCGCCACTTGCCAGAACAACGTCAGAGCCCCTAAAAAGGCACAGAACACGCCTCGACGCCCCCTGCCGCGTCGCGTGCGCTGGAAAATATAGTGGGTTTTCCTTTTTTTTCGCGGGGCGGTGCCTGCTACCCTGGACAAGCCTGGGACTTGCCGCATTTCGGCGTAATTGGCAGGCACATGCAAGCTTTCACATCGCGACGTCCAATTCACATTTCCGCCGCCAGCCTCGTTTTCGACATCCCATTTTTGCCCTCTTCCACAACCTCCACCGCGACGACTATACATCTATTCGGTTTTCTGGGCTGTTCTATTTCATATCGCGGCCTAGACGACAGCACAAAAAACACCGACACAAGTCGTGCGCCTCTTACAACGCAAGCCCTTTGCTCGCCACCAGCTCGCTCCTGTAAAGGGGGAGACAGCTTCACTGTGCGCCTTTGCGCCTCATGCTCCTCTCGCCCCCTGGAGGAAGTGAAGTAAAATCCGACAATCACCCCATCCTTTGTCTTCCTTTTCCCCTTCCCGCAGCCATGCCTGCCTCCAGCGCGGCGTCGCGCGCCAGCCGCTCGCCCTCGCCGCTGTCGACGTCCTACTCGCAAGACTCCTTGTCCGCCGAGTTCACGGGCAGCTACTTTGCGCCCGTCGGCATGCCCCGTGTGTCTGCCCCTGCGGCGCCCGCGTCTGTCGATAGCGATGTGCACATGGCCGACGACGTGACCGACGGCACGGCCGACCACAGCGCCGCATCGTACCGCCCCCCGCGACAAGAACGCCTACGAGGCGAGCGGTACTCGTCGCCGCTGTCCAACGCCTCCACAACGGGCACTTCTGCAGCAGGAGCAGCAGCAGGAGCCAACACAAGCAGCAACAACAAAAAGAGAAGCTTGGCTAACTTGGGCTCCGCATCGTCGGCCACAAAACGTGGTGGGAGTAGCAGCAGTGGCGGCGGCATGGCGAAAGCAAAAGGGACGGCGACGTCTCGTGGCGGCGGCAGCAGCAGCAACAACAACGGCGGTGTGGCAAGACCAAAGAAGGGCGTCGCTATCCGGAAACCCTCCAAACCCAAGAACGGCACCGGGAACCGGCGGCTGAGCAAATCGACGCTCTCGTCGCCCAGTCCACGACGAATCAAACGCGAACTCGATAATAGCGACGACAACGACGATGGCGGTGGCGATGACGATGACGGTGACGACGACCGAGACAACCATCTTGAGGCAGACGACGAGGACGATGACCTGAAAAGATACAGAGGATGACCGCAGCAATGGACGGTGGCCTCAACGGAGGTATTGGCAACGGCAATGGCACCGGCGGCAGCGATATTGGAACTGGCATGGATGGCAATACCTCGGACAACGGCCCCTATTGCATCTGCGTGGGCCCGACGACCACCGCTGGATGATCCAGTGCGACGACTGCGAGGACTGGTTCCACGGCGACTGCGTCAAGATCAGCAAAGACGACGGCGAGAACATGATGCTGAGCTACATCTGCCCTAACTGCTCCATCCCGGGCCGCTATGTGACGCGCTACCGGAGGCTGTGCTCGCTGCCTGGCTGCCGGAGGGCGGCGCGTCTCTATGGGGTGGACGGCATGTCGCCCGCGGAAGCGCCTGTTTTGACCGCGGCCTCGGCCACGGCCAGCCACTTTTGCTCCGACAGCCACCGCGACCAATGGTGGGACAGCCTGCTGGGTCAGCTGCCCATGGACCGGCGCAGCAGCTCGTCTTCGTATGGGGGAGAAGGAACAGAAGCTACCGCTGCTGCTGCTGCTGAGGCCAAACTGGCTGTTGACCTGTTCACGCCGGCACAGCTTCTGGCAGTCCTTGCGCACACGGATCAACCCGGCGTCGCCCAGATGCTGCTCCAGGGTCTGGTCAGCGAACACCACCAGAAGAAGCTGGCGACGACTGCCGACCTGGACCGCCGTATGACTGTCGAGGAGCGCCAGACCACGCAGAAATCCGCGGCCGACCGCTACCACCTCGCCGAGCAGATTGTCATGTGCAAAAAGATGCTGCAGCTGCTCGACATGACCAAGACACGCAGCCAGGAGGCCATCAAGGCAGGATCGGCCGAGCGCGACAGCTGTGGCTATGATGAGAGACTACAGCACGTTGGTGTGCAGCCGCATTTCCAGCGGTTCCTCGCCAGTCCTGAAGGCGTGGCCTTGTTCCGTGGGAAGAAGCTGCAGGCGCCGCAATTCGACGCCAATGGGAAGCCCATTGACTACTCCAAAGGCGGCCGAGTCAAAAAAGAGGACGACGACGACGATGGTGACAGAGAGCCACTCAAGCAGGAGACGGCCGGCATGTGCGGTAAGCGCAAGTGCAAGGCACACGCCAGCTGGTTCTCGACACTCGCACGCGACGTGCGCATGCAGATGCAAGAGTTCACGCGCCAGGCCGCTGCGCTGCGCGATAATGAGACGCGCATCAGCCTCGCTGCCATCCAGCGCTCGTTTGTCAAAGAGCACTCGGCCTATGAGGTGCGGTACGTCGGCGACTCGGACAACTCGCTGACGTCGCTGGCCAGCGACAGCGAGTATGACGACGACGACGACGACGACGACGACGGTATGGACGACGAAGAGGATGACGAGGAGGGAAGCGACGATTTTCGCGAAAAGAAGGAAGGAAGGAAGGAAGAGACAGAGACACCCCTGAGCGAGGAGGCGCCACCACCTACGCATCACATCCTTAACGAGGACGATGACGAGGACATGGTGGACCTTGTGGGCTATGGCGACGACAGCGACGATGACCACGACGACCACGGCATGAAGAACACCGCAATTCCGTCCTACAACGGTGGCTACAGCCGGGGCAGCCTCTCTGCCGTCAGCGGCAGCGCGAACGAAGCCCTGCGTCGGAACGGTCGCAGTCCCAATACCGATGGTACTGTAAGTGATTGAGGAGGCATTGGTGGGCTTTGAAGGACGAGAGGCAGGCAGGAGAAGGTTCCTGGAAGAGGTCAGTTTTCTCTCTTTACTCTCATATAGGCTGGATGGGAAAGCAGATTGGCCTATGACTCTGGGTATACATAACCTCATAACCTCATTTACTATACAGTCTGATATCAGCACATGCACACTCATAGATGCGGTACTCTGCTCAACATTAGGCACATGAGGAAAGTGAATGCAAACAACCTGCCAAGCCACGAGAGATGACCTCCAGACAGATGAAACCCAAGTCGTAAAAGTATTTCTTTGCTTCCAATAAAACCTAGCTGTGAACATGGGTATAACAGAAAAAAAGCATCGTAACAAACGAGAAATCTCCCAGGTGAATATAAAAATAACATGAGGCTTTGCCGTCTCATATTTATGAGAAAGGGGGGCCGTACCAGAAGCGAAGGTATGTGTAATCCAAAGATTGTGAAATATAAAAACAGTGAATCAGTAAATAGGGAGTATCCAAAGAAAAGAAAGCGGGGAGAAAGCCCTCAGTTAAAAATAAAGTGCCATCGATGGCAGAGAAGAAGATCTCGCACAAAAATACAACAGCGAGAAGACGGCCAGAAAAGAATAGCCTAAAAAAGGATGAACTCGCTGGAGATCATGGAGAAAATGTAAACCAGAAAATACAAGAAGGAAAATATGAACATATATCAAAACACGCAGAAGCAAATAACAAGTCCCAACTCAAACGAGCCGTGAGGCAATACCGTTCTTATGCCAGCCGTGAGGCTCATTGATGTCTTTACTCCTCCACCTTATCCCTCCTTTTGTCCGTAGTATTTTTTTGTCGAGTTGTCGAGTAGGATTTTTATAAACAGGAATAAAGGGTCAGTTTCTTTGCAGGTGATAAGGAAGAGAGAGATTTTGTGTTTGTTTGAAATCTCAACGATGTCGGTGTCGGCCCGAATGACCTGTCCGATGTCCTTCGCGATGTCGGGAAGATGATGGATGGCTGCTGCTGTGGTCGAGTCTTGTTCCGCGATTTCGATACGCTCTCGAATGTCGCGCACAATCGCGTGGATGTTCTCAATGCGGTCGAAATCCATATCAAGCTCTTCGATTTGCTCGTTAATCTTTCGAAAGCGCCGAATCTCGGCATCTGCATCGACAATCATCTGCCCGGTCTCGTCGTACATCATTTGTGTGGCGACCTGGGTCTGTTCGCTCAGATAGGCCACCTGATTGGCAATATGGTCCATTACACGCTTGAAATGCGCCTCCAGCGCTTGAAGCGTGGCGTGGTTGAGGAGGAAGACGCCCTGCGACGATGCTCGGCTTGCCGCACGCGACGATGACGATCCAGCACCACGGGCAAGGGCAGACTGTCCCTCGCGCAGCAGCAAAAGCTCGTCGCTGCTAAGATTCAGCTGAGTAGGATCGACAACCTGTGAAGGCGGCATGATCACACACGTGTGGTGACCACAGACACGCCGGCGAGATAAAGCTTCCGCTGTAATAAGCGTCTGGAGTAGAGATGCGACTGAAAAGAAAGTGCCTCCCGAAGACGGAAAATGAAAATGAAAAGCAAGAGCTCAGAATCGCTGCGGCAATGCAGAGTGGGATCAAAGTCCTGGGTGCAAAACGATATAACGAAGCCGTGTCGCGAATGCTGAACAAGAGTGTCGATTCGCCGGTATACAAAGGCTGGAAGATGAGCGGAGCCGTCGTTCGAGCAGGAAAGATACTGCCGTGTAAGAAGAGAAGAACCGGACGGCCCAGGACAGCTATTCTTAGCCCTTCGCGCAAGAAGTAGGCAGGTACAGGCAGAAAACAACAGTGATATTTGCTCAGCCCTCACTTCATTGACGACTCGGAGAGCAGGCTCAGCCAGAGCTATGTGCGGCGACTTCTGTTTGGCGGTTGTCGTGTTTGTAGTCTCGACGTCTTTGACGTCGGACGAGGCGGTTGCCGCCAGCGACAAGGGTTGCGGTGATGTGAGGGTATCGCGAACGTGCTTCGTGTCTGTGACGGAGAGTAAGGGATATGCTTAGATTTGGAGGTGATGTCGAGTGGTAGAGGCGCGGCTTGTTGAAGCTGTATGGGAGGCGCGCACGGCGTCATTGTTTCGAGATGGCGACAGCCGGCATTGCATGTCCGAATCGAATCCTTTGTATAAAGATGTGTGCGTGCTGAAGCGCCGAGGGATGCTAAATTTGTGTCGAAGGGAGGATAAGAGTTGGCGGCGCCGTTCGAGCAAAATGAGAGGAGATATTCCAAGAACGGAAAAGGAAGAAAATGTCGCGGGGAGGGGGGTGTTCCCGAAAAAGAAAGAAGAGACCAGGGGACGAGGACCGCGACCGGGGTGGTTGCCGTTAGCCCACAAACGGCAAAACCGGTCGTCGTCGGTTTCAAACTTTTCGTGAGGTGAGCAGAAATAAGTGGACGGGTCCGCGCTGTCGGCGCAACAGGGCAGGCGGGCCAAAAGGAGAGAGGATGAAGCAGCAGCGAAACACAATGTAGAATAAAGACAACTGCATCAGCGGGACCAAGGCAGCAGGAAAGACAAATAGACAATGAGAACAATTGTGAGGAGCTGTGGACAGGGAAGGCAAAGACGGTAAAGAAAGCAGATAGGGATGCAGTGAAAAGGAATGACAACAATAAAGGAAGGAATGAAAAAAGACGATGGGGGAAGGGGAGAGAGGCGGCGATCGAGATGCCCGTGCGGATGTGTTGCAGAGGATTGGGTCGTCGGTTTCGGGCGGCGGAGAGCGGAGGTGGGTGTTAAGTATGATCCTCGTGCTTGTAGCAACTTCTATTTGCACGCTAATATGCCATACGGGAAGAGACTCTTTTCAGCGATAAGTGGCCGCCAGATTCCCTTGAAATTCGTGGGGGCCTTGGGTCCCTGAGTGGCCTGGCCAAGCGGTGTGTTCTGCTGGCTGCAGCATAAAAGCCGCCGTCAGAACGAGCTACAGTAGTTAGATGCAGCGTTCGTCAAGGGGCAAAGCTCCTGTGTTGTATGCAGAGCTGCTGAAGAATGATCGATTGGGGAGAAAACGAGGGCTCCAGCCCAAATAATAAAAATCGTTGGTGGCCGAAGAACTGCATGCAGGCTTGCAGGGTGAGAACAGTATCAGAGCACCAGCTGTGGTCTGCCAGTCTCACTCGCACCTCCGTCTCTGCGTGCGTCTCGGTCTAGTTATTTGCGACTAAAGGCCCGGCCGGTTCCTCTCCATGAATGTTTCCGTCTCACCGTCTCACAGGCCGCTGGCTGACCCAGCGTTCGTCTTGGGAGATCCAGAGGCGGCTGCCCTTGCATATCGTGATCGGATCAAACACCAGAAGCACGGACGATGGAGCTTGAATTGCCGATGCTCTTGGCTGTGTTTGGGCCCTCTTCTCTTTGCACCTCTCCTCAACTGTCTCGATCTTGATTCTTTATTTTTCTGCCAGTATGCACGCAGCCGTTACCTGCCCTCGAACAGCGGGCCTTTCAGAACCTGGTTGGTGTCAGTGGTGATCGAAGCTGCAAGCTGCAAGGTCCCGGGTAAGAGAGTGGGGATTCTAGCAGTAAAGCAGAAAAGCAGAAAAGACAAGACAGAAAAAAGGGTTCCGACAGTCGCAGCAGAAATGGGGAGACGGAAGTGGTAAGAAACAGGATGACAGGCGAAACGGCCCTTACATAGGTGAGAGGTGGCCAGGAGGTTGCAAGTGTGGACGCGTCTCGATGTCTGGTCACCTTTTGTGTTGCGCTATCTTCCTTTTATTCTCTCACCTTCCTCGACCTTGCATGACACCTTACCCCTTTTGTAGTGTGGCGGCTGCTGTATACTTGTAAGATACAAGATTGATGCTCTCATCTCATCTGGGGTCGCTTCAACATACTTTTGGGGGGGTTGGCAAGCTCCCATGAGCTCCGTGGTCTGCCTTGGTATCGGGCTATTGGGCGGGTGGCGTGTATGCGCGCCTTGTACCGCGGTGCGATGGAGAGTCAGCCGATAGAGGGGGGCAATTGTGTGCCTGTTGACCATTGAGGCAAAAAGGGAAGAAATACTTGTATAAACAAGGGTGAATTGAAAAGGAACAAAAAGGGACGGCAAGCACATACTGTATATGCCACAGAGTCAGGCCGCTGGCTGCCAGCGTGGCTAAGATGCGATATTGTGTGTTGAGGGAGAGAGGCTGCAGGGAGCTGACAAAGAGCAAGGCGTGCTTGGTAGAAGAAATAAGTGGCTCGGAAAACCAACCAAAGTGGCGAAAGAAAGGAAGCTCTTGGCGGGGATGTGCGATACGATGGCAAAGTAGGCGAGATTAGGGGCATGCATTCGTGCAACAACAGGAAGGAACCTCCAAAGCAACTGGCAAAGGGCAGGAGCAACCCCTTAACGAAGAATATTGTCACTGCATGTGGAAGGCACGCCGGTATAAAGGGAGGCAGGCAACAGAGGCCAGTCCGGCGAGCGCTTCTAATAACATCCATATCGTAAGAGTTGTTCCTTCCTTTGTTCAATTTATCCCTCCTTTTTGTATCCCAGGGTTCGTCAGTCTTTCAGTATCTTTCCCCCCTGATTGCTCCTGCCTATTGTACGGAGTGCTTGGGGCGTCTTCTCGCATCTATTTGGCAAATAGAAGGCGCCACCAGGCACTTGCCTGTTTGGTATTACGAAATCCCATCCGTGCCTTCCAGAACCGAAACATTCACCGCTCTGCCTGTTCCGCTCCCTTCAAAAAGCGCGGCGTGCACACACACTTTATATGCATTACTCAGTATACAGCGGTCAAATGTATCGACAAAGGCCTTTCCTCTCCAAAATCCCCGCTCCCAACCAGGAGGTGCACTGCAGATAGGGAATGTAATACGACGTACGACGCTGGAGAAAGGCAAAGCGGGGAGGCTGGAAGCAAGGGCATGCAGCCGAACCCCAGCTAGCCCCAGTCCTTTACAGTTGTGTCGTCTGGCAAATGCACAGGCTTTTTTGGGCTATTCTGTTCGGGTACGATGTGCAGTGGTGGTCTGGTGATGTGAGGAAAAGACGGAAAGACGAAAAAGACATGCCACGGGGCTGGGTGCATGGGATGGAGGGATGACTGTCTACAAGTAGAATGCGTCTGGGCGACAAGGAACTCAGCAGGTCTGCCGATCATTCTGTGCGTATTTGTATGTTATGTGCGTGCGCCCTCACGACCGAATATTAATATGCGAGAATAATTTGTTTTAAGCCATACTCATAAAGTACTTGCTATTCAATAAATCAGAACCAGGTCAACGCTGTACCAAAGTCAGACAAGCAATCCTTTACTAGACAAACATGGATGTGGCTGTAATAATAAACAGCTGGGGTTCTCAAAATGGAAGGACGTGTCATTCCACAAGGAAAATTCGAGCTGCATGATATAAACTCTCGCAGTTGCCTGCTTGTCATTCGTCTTAACCCTACTCCATCCAACACATTTCCTGGGGTTGTAACTGCACACCGGTTGGGATCTTTGAGGGCTGAACTTGGTTTGCGGCTGGGTGCTGTTGTTTGATCAGACGAATCTTTGGTAGATCCGAACATCAAACTGGCATCATGCCGGTTGCAGGGTTTTGGATGGGGACCGGGGCAGTGCTTTGGCGGCAGGCAGACTGTGAGAAGGAGACGGTAAACTTGAGACACGTTCATGTCTAAAGGGGATGAGCATCGAATGAATCCAGAAATGAATTCTTTGATTGTGTTAGGTTCTTTTAACTTTCTATACCTCTAATGAAACTAAAAGCCTCGTAGAATAAAAGTTCACACATAATTATAAATTTGAAAAAATAGAAATTGAGATCTCACCAATTTACAAAAAGAAAAAAAAAAAAAGCCAAGGCTCAAAAGGTTCACCAAGTTCATTTCCTACAGCTTTTTATACACCAAAAACGCACAAAAATCAAGAGATGCGATATATATGCATCTTCTACGGTCATATGCAGGTCATTGTTTTTTGGATTCTCGCCCCTTTCGCATCACCGGCTTGAAGCCGTTGGCCGCCCCACACGGCAATGTACTTGCGGTGCGACCACAGAGCCCAAAAGCCGTCACCTTTCCGCCGGTGCATCAGCAAAAATACGAGGCCAGAGAAAGAACCGGCACGCCAAACCGTGCCGACGAGACGCCCAGCAGCACCACGGCCCTGGGAAAAACTCGCTTCTTGCGCAAACCTCGCTGTAACCGCTCGTTGCAAAGGAGACACGCGAGTACTTGGTGGCCCAGCCGAGCCACGGCACGTGGACGGATAGCTGCTCCTCCCAAGAACGCGGAAAAGGGCGGGTTTAGGGTTTGGGCTGAGCACGGACGCGGCATCTCAGTGTAATTGTGCAGGGCAAGATCATTGATCGCTAGGGGTCAGGGAAACCGGAAAGGC